>APFE030312815.1:25874-52556 GCA_000404065.3 Pinus taeda
ATAGATATATATATATGTTGTTGATATTGATGTAATTAATTTATATGTTGGTGTTGATGTGTATATTGCTAGGTCATGTTAGATATGTTCATTTAATGCACTTGTCGATAGATGTTTATGTGATAACAGTTACTTGACATGAGATGTATATTTTATGATGTATGTGGTGATGATGTTAAATTACAATTCTTGTGTTTTGTTCAGATGTGATCACGTTGAGGATGCCCTGTTATTAAATTAGATTTGTGTGCTAGCTAATGACATTTATATGTTCTAGAGGTGTATATAATTAGATGATGTTAGCAAATTTGAATGTGTATTTAGATGATGTTTATGTTTGCTAGATGGTTATCATCATTGTATTTATTTTTATGAAATAATATTTACTATAGATTATGTATTGGTGAACTTATTTCAAAGTTTTATATATGAAATTACATGCAAAACAACCTACTTTAAAAAAAATGCAAAGATATTTTTATAAATTACAAGTTTAATATGGTTTGAAACTATAATTGTAAAATTACCAGAAATATATTTCTATTGCTTAGATAGTTCATTCATATTCATTCAAACCTAATTAGTAAAATATTTCATTACTCACAAGGAAAAAATAATTAAAGGTAAAAGAATTTAGTTAGTTCTTAATAAGAAAAAAATGTGTAACTCATTTAATTTTTAATATAAAATATCAAAAATAATAAATTGTTCAAAAATACAATTTTAACAATGAAAAATTACACATGGTATATATATAGAGATAGAAAACCGCTATAGATCCATCTTAATCACAGATTTATGAAGCACTATAAAAGAGATTAAATCTTTTGATTTTCAAGTTTTTCATTCTTAAAAAGAGATTTTCGTATAATGGAGATTCGACCCTCTCGACTCTTGGTAGATCCATTGTTAAGATGGATCTATACTATTTATAAAATTCAATCTATTTAAATTTAATAAATTTAAGTCATAATTTTTTATAATTAATTTAGATTTAATATGGCTTAAAAATTTATGTTTTAATAAAATTTAATTTATCATTAAAGTTATGAGAGTTTCAAGCAATTTAAATTTAATATTTATAGCAACTGTTATGAATTTAAATTAGAAATTTCTCTCCCTAAGGAGGAGGAAGAAATGTAAAATAAGGCTTGTGAAGTTACTTGTAGTTGGGGATTTTCTTTATTGGAAGTTATCGCTTAAAGAGGCAAGTGAAATTTTTTCTAGTAATAAAGATATCACATTTTGATGCTATTTTGGTTCTTGATTTCTTATTGTGGTTTAAATTTATCTTTCTTTAATAATAAATGAGATAAATAATACAAAACTCATGCTATATTAGATTTAAGTTTATGACAAATAATATATTTGATTATTTCTCAATGAAGAACTCAAGAAATATTATTTTTTCCACATACTTATCACGATCTAGTCACTTAAATTCATGCTTTCACATTTCTCCTAGCTAATACACCATGTTTACAATAATAAAGACATGTCTACTTTAAATAATTTACCTATAAATACATAAAAATAGATATTTATTTTACGTAATATAAATAGGAAAGAAAAATGCATCACCAAGTCTATTATAAAGTCAAACAAATACCTCTTAATCACCATCACACTATTTATCATTTAATTCTTATCCATAAAATATGTATTAATTCAACTTTTATTTATAATGACCATTGAAAAGAAAAGTCAAAACTCTTCTATTATCCATGAAGAAATAATTAAAACCTCTCATGCATCCATGTAAGCCCATTTGTTTCTCTTATGGTCCATAAAAAGATGTAATCAACATTTTACACATGCACATAAGACCTCCTTTTAGTTTACATAGTGTTGCAGGAATTGGAATTTAAATATAGTAAACATGAGTTTACCTCTCACGCAAGAATTTAATCTTACATATTAATACACATTTTTTCATTGTTAAAGTCCTCATATATTTATCACTACATGATTTATATCGATTTTGATACAAACCCGAAGAAAAACCACGTGAAATGATTAATAAACCAATAAGTATTTAACACCTAATTATACATTCCTTCTCTTTAATTCCTACATCTCAACCATTTTATGTCAAGCAGGGAAGAATCAACTTATTTTATCGAAATCATGGAGTGATTTTGTGAAATTTTCTAGGATAAATCTTCAATGTTGCTTCCAAATTCCCTATTTTCTCATTTTTAGGATATTCTTCTCATTTTCCTATTTGAGAATGATTGCCACTTTGAATCCTTATTATCATAGCTATTGTACAACATGTTTTAAACATTTATATTTATGGAGATATGTTTCATAGTGAAAATAAGGGAGGTTATTTTATTATATTGAAAAACTTCGACGATGGTTGTAGTAGTCTTTTAGTACACATGTATGATTTTCCTTCTCCATTTTCTAGCACTTTGTGAGTTATTTTAGATTGATAGTCACAATGTCATTTGAGAAAGGGGATTATGAGTATATTTAGATTAATATCTTAAAACAATATAGTTATAAAAAACCATTCTTAATGGAGTTCTCACCTTTAGGATTCAAAATGGACTTTTATATTATCTAGAGTAGAAAATGTTTTATATTAGAAATATATGTTTGGGGTCACAAAAGTACAAAAAAAGAGTAAAAATTGATAAATCATGCTTAGAATTACAATATTTTGATCAATCCTGATGTCTATCCAAAGCCTATAGAAGAAGTCTACTGTAAATTAGAATTAAACAAATTAAACAAATATGTTGAAATTTTTGTTTTTAAATTATAAATTACACAATTGGTAATACTTAGTTTTAAGTGTAAAAATGTTTCCACTGGAAAAAAAGTGTGTAAAAACGTTTGTGAATCTTACCAATTATATAAAATGCCAAAATACGAATAAAAAACAATATAATTAGTGAGATAAAGAAAACTAAAACATACAACAATAGTATAATTGATGAAATAACGTAATTACATATCACTCTTTTTTGTCATCACCCTGATTATCTTCCTCACTTCGCATAATAACACTGTTGTTATCAAAAATATGTTTTGATCTATGGTCATGTCTTAATACAAATCACTAATTCCTTTCCAACACATTTGGGTAAAAAACCACCTAGATGCAGTGTTTGGGGAAAATATAAAGCTCCCTAGCTTCATGCCACATCTTTCTGGAGTTGATAGATATCAACACACTATCATGATCTTCCTTTACATTATTCTCATCAAAGGTGTCCCACCACTTGCCCCTTAAAATAACACATTGGAATGAAGAGAAGTCCACTTCAATGATCTCTCGTATCTTTCTGATGTAACCTAAAATCCCATGTATTAGGTTTTGATCGGAGTGGCTAGCACAACTAGATTGGTCAAAATCAATTTCCACTCTACAGTCTTGTATCATGCATCAATCATAAAATTGCTCTGTGCAAAAATGATATCCATATGCAAACATAGATGGGAACAAATGCACCTATAAAAAGTGAAAAAATCACAATGTCATGTGTCTAATTACCCGAACATAATTAAAATATAAAATATAGGTGTTACAATTCAAAGGTGTATTATGAAGTTAAAATAAATGTACATAAAGATATTATTACCAAGTTGTTGCACCCAATCCCTGTGTTTAGAACATCCTCTTCAGCATGTAGGTAACGACTAGATGCACCATATTTCTCTCTGACTTGATCAACAACCCAATTGTTGGGGCATATCATGGGCATATTTTCTTTTAAATGATTGGGATAAGGAAAACCTCTACCATTCAACTGTATGAATTATTTCCCGTCGGTGTCCCATTTCTTTCTCTTCTCTTTGTACAATGTGACCCACGACTTTGTCGCTTCCGAATTGTAAAAAATGAATTTGTTGATGGCTTCAATTTTTGAATTCGTTAATGAAATGAAACCAACATATATAGTACATATGAGATAAAAATATGAATTGTGAATTTCAATAGAGTTATATTGTATAAATTTGATGAATGATAAGTTAGTCCTTATTAGGCGCCTTTTTCCATTCGTTTGGAGAAGCTCCCATTCTCTTTTGTTTTCATCCCTTTCATTGTCCCAAATCATTGCACCTGTTGTGTTTTCAATTTGCTTGGTGTACTCACTGACATATTATAAAGACTCATTGATATGGAAAATGCCATGTATATTCCACTAGATATTTCATCACAATAGATATGGTAATATTATATTAAAAATCTTAGATTCTACATTATTACAGTTTTATTAAACTTTAAGATTTGCACATTTATTATAAATAGTGTATGCATGCAATTGGAAATTATGAAGAAAAGTAGATAATGACAAAATAATCTCACACACACACATATAAGACACAAGATATGCTATGTGGGAAACCCTTTCAATAGAAAACCCAGCTAGAAGGTGATACTGTTTCTATCTCTTTCTCTGTCTGGAAATATGGCTGGAGGTACAAAGAAATAATGCATGTGGCCGGTGGAATAGTATAGTGCACAAATACTCTCTGTATGGTCTACCTCCTGTCTATCCTAGTTATCTTTGTCCAACTATGGAACAAAATTCTCTCGAAAGAATGGAATGCCTCTTCCTCCTAACGGACAAGTTATAACACAACCCGATAACCTACTAGTGGTTAATTTTGAGTACATCAACTCTTAACTAGAGTTAAAATATAGAATATTCTAGATTTTTTTACATCATAATCACATGGCTATCCAATTTTCCATGAATAATGAGGGCTAATGCGAAATCCTCCCAAACTATAGGTGTGAAAATAGGAAGGTCAACTTCTGAGTGGCATAAATTTTGCATACAGACTTTGATTAACATGCTTCTTGCACCATTGGAAACATTTCTATATGTAGAATAGCATGAGATGGTGCAATGACAAAGAGGCAAAGCTTTACCCCAAAAAAAACGTCATTTAATGCCTCAAAATGATCCCGGAAGGTTTTAGACCTTGTTTTTCCAAACTGGGTCCCATTGGTAAAAATGATCCCTTGAACTGATTCCTCCACTTTTTCCACTCCAAATTATTTGAGATGGATTCCAAACAATATAATGATCCAATCTATATTACTCATGTAATATGTACCCCTTTGCCATAGACCCCTTGGGTTTTCCCTTTTGTCAAACAAAACCTTTCAATTTCTTCATGTACCTCTCTAAGAAGAACATCCAACGACAAGAAACCATCCCTAATAATTCAAACTCATCTACTAGGTGAATTAGAATATGAACCTACAAGTCCATGAAACTCATCGACAATTTCTTCTCGAATATACAAACAATCTCAACTATCTCTCGACACCACCGTGGAATGCTAGCCATATGGCTCCTTTGATGTGATCCAACATACAAATGCAAATGATTTAGATATGGCACATTGTAGGTCTTGGGGAAGTCATGGTTCATACACCCACTCACGAGAAGAGGATAATGACATTGCAATGTAAACACATACAAAAATTAATTATATTTTATCCCATTGCATAAAAGTAATAAAATCATGTTTTTGACATACATACTCTTAGAAGGTTCAAATTTTCATGTGATTTCAACCCCAACAAATGGTCTTCCACAGTGAATAAAAAACCTAGTGAAGACCCATATAAAGAAGACACCCTCACACCCATTATAACTTCCTTTTCCAAAGAAATAACATCTTTCTTTAAAATCCATGGGACATCACCTTCTTTGAAAGACCAAGAGGGACCAACCTCTCCTATACTTTCTTATCTTGGGCAATGTTTCTTTTTAGTTTTGGAAGGAATAAGATCTCTCGTAATAGCCAATGTGTCATTTTCTTTCAATGTTATGTGAATCCATAAACAAGATGAAACATTTTTGAATATATTCATGGGATCCAGTAAGTAGGCGATCTTAAGATTTGCCCAATATGGGAGCTCATAAAAGAAAAATTTCCTTTTCATCCCAATGGGAAATTTCTCAACATAAGTGTCGAAGAATTCTGAACCATCGAACATAGTCTCCCCATTTGAATAAAAAAAAAAATATCAACTCCTTCTCCTTCTCTCTCTCATATGCTCTAAGCCATTCAACTAGTGTCATTATTGCATGACTTTTGGTTCTGTCTAGTTTACCATTGAAAGTGGATGTTGCTATTTTGTAAGGGTGTTCTTCTGGGAGGAATACCCTGGATTAGTCATACACTAGCTTTCGTAGGAGGTTGGACCACCTAGCCTTTAGATAAGGTCCACAATATTTACATCCATGATAACCTTTAGTTACAAGACCTGCAAAGTTATTGTATAATACAGGGCATACTAGTGATCATGAAGATAAACAAATTGTTGCAAATTAAATTAATATGCGAAATAATATTGTTACATATATAAAAAAATCAATAAACATGTAATTTACCAGAGCAAACTCATAAGCCTAGATAATCATGTGTGGTGTAAGAAAATATTTCATACAACGTAAAACTCCTCTCTGTTGCGATGGGTGTTGATACATTGTATACATGTATCCCTTCCCATAATTCCTTCAATTCATATACCAATGGTTGTAAGTAGACATCCATATTCTTCACTTGTATTTTACCAAGGACTTTGACAGCTAACATAATATGTTCATTCTTCATGGAAAACCATGGGGGGATATTGTTATTGATCACTACTACACATTAGAGCAATTTTTAGGTCTAATGGGCCTCCTAAGGAATACTATAAAATAACAGTGGAAATAATAAAATAAGATTATATTACATCATCAAATTTTAGAAGGAAAAAAGAAAAATCTACTTTTTCAACTCGTATTTCGACTTATACTCCTATAGTTTTAGTCAAATTTTGAGCCAGAGCAGTCATTGGATGCAAAATTTAATTCCTCATCTAAGGAGTACCCATGTTGCATACTTTCAATGTACCCTGCTACATGAAAAATGAGTAGCATCCCCTAGCTCATCATTTTGGAATGCATCTAACAACATTGCCTCCATGGAAGTCATATCTTATGAGTAATCATCCATACCAACCTCTATTTGATTGCCTTCATTGCCAACTTGTGATTATGAACTAATATTATTGTCTCATTCCTAATTGGTGAATCCAAATATAGTGGGAATTAAATAGATGGTTGATTCAACCATTATTTGTATACTTCCTCTCTGAGTTTTTCTCTTAATGCAACCTTCTCTCGATTTGACATTGTAGTGGGGTGATTCGGAAGAGGTAGGTGGGTCACTCATCATCACCAGAATCATAATTTCAAAAAATATTGAACATTAGTACATCAATGATATTAGTAAGCACAAAGAATTTGGTTTGTTGAAATTAAATTATAATAAACAATTAACACCATTGTTGACCTAAGATTGCAACTGAAAGATGCCATTTTCCAATTAGTAGGGTGAAGTGGTTGTTCATTTTCATCTACCAACTGTTTGCGGTATGCTTCTCCTGATAAGAGCTTCCAACATTTTTAAAATGGTGGAATATTTTATGAATTTGAACTCAATTCTGAATCAAGATCTTGTAAATTTGGATACATTTTTATTCAAATTTACATGGAAAAAGTAAATTCAATTAATTAATCGAAATATAGATAAATTTTGAACTTGCTCGAGATGGAAAGGGAGAAATTTGGTAAGGACTTTGAGTAATATGGAATGATCTAGAATTTGAAGAATTGGCCATTTGATATTATGAGATTTTCTCCCTAATTTTTGAGCAAAATCAACAATAATTTTTTGTGTACATACCCAAAATTAAATTTGAGAACCATATAACCACAATTTGAATTTCAATATAGTTTTCAAACTTTTTTTCAAGAATAAGACGACTTTAAGCGGAAAATGTATACTATGAACTACTGTAACTCACGTGGATGCATCTTAAAGGATAATTTGAGATGAATATGCCATTTTATGTGAAAATAAAAAATTAGATAACTTTTAAAGCATATCGGTGCCCTTGTAAAAGTAATTGCACCGATAAGTTATCTTAAGTAGTGGATGTTTCTTGTAAACACACTTGTGCGCTTAATTATGAAATGCACTAGAGACATATTAGGAGCACTGTAGAGTAGTCAAATACTTTGGAACAACAAAACTATTCAAAATATCAGAATTTGAAAGGTATAGTGATTTGCACACAAAACCCTGCATAGTAAATTTTTATTATTTACTGTTGATTTTACTTAATACAAAATTTTTACAGTTTTGTTAGATTTAATTTAAAGAGATATTTGCTAGAGAGGCATACATGGAGCACTGTGGAGTAGCATAATAATTTGGAGAAACATATCTTTTGGAACATTATAACTATTCATAAGATTATAATTTGAAAGGTTGTGGTGATTCACTTGAAACCTTGCATGGTAAAATTTTAAACTTTATTGTTGTTTACTTAATAATTTTTTTACATTTTTTAGATTTAATTAAATTTAAGATAAAAAAACTCGCATAATATTTTTTTTTATATTTAGATTTAATTAAAATTTGAAAAAAAAATTCAATTATTACCTTCTCTTAAACCTTTGGCTTCTTCTTGCTTATGTGACTGCAAAATTTTACCTTAGGTTAACTGCGTATAACACTTCACAATTAAGATTTTCATTTTAGGCATTTTAGATTTAATGGGTTTGTATTATTATATATAAAGTGTTTATCATGTAAAGCATGGAGACTAGTTTTTGAATCAGATTCAAACCCTAACGACCCTATCTGTTTTTTTAAAATGAATTCTATTTATCGATGCACCATGTTTTATATACTGCACTAGTGCACCTATGACAATTAACACTGTTAAGTAAAAAAACCTTGAGTTTAATTTTTAATTTTTTTGTTATTTACTATGATGAAATTGCCTTTATTGTTACCTATCGTACTGTCAAAATTTAAGTAATTAAAAAAAAGAATTTGTTGTCAGTGCTCAATAATTAAATTCCTAATACATTTACTTAATTAAATAGACTAATGTTCCTATGATAAATAACACCATTAATTCAAACCACTTGTGTTTAATTTTTATGTTTTCGTTATTTACTATGATGGCAGTGCCTTTACTATTACCTATCGCATGTCATAATTTAAATTTAAAAAAAAATCATCGTCAGTGCTCAATAATTAAATGCCTGGTGTGTTTACTAAATTAAATGCACTGATGCATTTATTCACATAAGCGCACCAATTTCCATAACTCATATTGGTTGAAAATTATGTGATTTGTTTGTAAAACATATTTAATGGATTATGTATTGAATGGTATAGGTTGTATGTTGATAAAAAAATGTTTGAGAAGTGGTCAAGTAGAAAAAATACTGATCAACACAATGATAACACATCCAAAAAAATAGAAAAGGCAAATTCTTTGTAAATTATTTACAAAATTAATATGTTTGAACTATATGTAAGTTTAATTAATATGTATTGGTTAGTGTGTGTCATGCAGAGCCACCAAATGATGAAGCTCAATAATATTATTTCTAATCTAAGTGCAGAAGAGCATAAAATCCTGATGGAAAAATTATGGAAGGATGCATAAGGTGAATGAAAAAACATTATTAAATATGGGTTTTTTACTTTTGAATGTTCATTAAGAATATATTTAAGAATATTAGATAACATGTTTCAATCAATCTATTAATTCACATATGTTTAATGTTCTACATGGACCAACAACGAAGGAAAAGAATATCGTTCTAAGAAAAAGTAATTATAGAACATGTAAATGATGAATTGGTCCTTAACTCATTTGGAGTGGTACTAGAGTTTAATGAAAGGGAGATTTTTCTTTCCCAAACTATGAGGGATATAGTGGAATTAACATATATACATACTTTCCACTTACAATACAAAAATGTTTCTAATGATTCCAAGAAACAAGTTATATTAAAACTACATGAAGTGTTTCTAGAGCAATGGTCAGTGAGACCTATCAGACTTGCAATAGAAAGAGCATACAACAACAAAAAATATCATTCAAAAGTAATTCTTTCATTTAAAATGCTTTCTCAAATTATATGTATATTTACTACAAATGATTCATTTATAAATATCAATTTTGTTATATTTATTTTTCATATATCAATATAAAATATTTTATCATTTTTTTTTTAGGAACATTATGAAAATCCCAAAGCATCAGCGAGATGATATCTGAAACATGCCAGTAGGAATCTAAAAAAAAGTGTACAAGGAGATGATCAAAGAAATTGACATGATTGCATCACAAGAGGAGCCATCTCAACAATGACGTGATTCAAATGTATGTAATCATTGAATTTTTCTATTAGGTACATATAAACAAATAATTTACATTAAATACTAATTTTTAAGTATTTTCTTGCAAAAAAGAAAATAAAATAGAACCCATTTAACACATAAAATAGGATGGCAAGGAAGAAAAGGGTTGATATCAAAGTTTGTGAGTAATTGTTAATATTTCCTTGTAACAACTTAAGTTTTCATTTTTGTATATTTTAAGTTGTTTTAAAACAACCATCCTTGAATGTCTTCAAATAGGTGATAACATACAAATAAGAGCCATCAAAAGAATTAATTGACATTGGGTTAAATATGAGTTATGCGTATATGTTGGTTATATATTAGAAATTCATTGTGGAATTTGTAAGTATCTACATTGTTTTCCTTCTTTGAGTTTATAATTAATACAAAAAAAAGTTACATTATATTAAATCTATGACTTATTATGGGGTATAAAACTTGTAGGAAACAAAGTATGGAACTATGCCAGTAGAAGAGTTGTTGAAAGAAGGCATGGAATTTCGTTTTGAAAGAATGTGTATAATTCATGACTCACTTCTTGCTATGGTACACTGCTTTTCAATTTACATTGATGTACATTATTTATTTCAATTTTCATTATTCTCACCAATGTAGATACACTCATTACACTTTATTTTTATGGTTGTAGATGAAACTTGAAGAAGATGAAAACAATCTATACTATCGATAAAACATTCATCCAGACACCCCAAGTTATGGAAGTATATCAAGCATTGACAACAATTCAACGAAGAATGATGATCTATTTAGATATCAATGCAAGCAGTTGTATTTTTTGAAATAACTGTCTGTGAAAATCAGACATTTTGTTTAATGTATGGACATAGTGTCCCAATTGAAAGACAAGGGGTTACCAATAACTATCCCATTTTGTATGACAAAGAGCCTCTTATTCATATATAATAAAATACATTTTAATTTATTCCATTATGTTGTCGGATGTTGCTATGAAATGTAACACCATTGATTAAATATATGGATGATTAACTATTATAATGAAGAGATGCAAAATATGATGATATAACAAATTAATACAAACATCATATACAAATGCACTAATCAAAATTTAATTTATATGAATACTGTTATAAGATATATGTCGATTTTTCAATGAATAATGGATTTAAAAATCACAATAATTGCACTGCCACATATCAATGTTTCTAAAAAAGAGAAAATGGATACCGAGACATCATACATTAATGCACACTACTTTGAATACAAATTTTTCAACAACGAGATTTATAATAATAAAAAATGGTATCCCATACAAAATCCCAATGCGTCTGCAAAATAGATACGCACTGATGTGTTATATTACCTAAAAGCACCAATACGACAAGTTTTTTTTCATGGTCCAGTGCCTTTTCTAAAATGGACAACACCGGGGTGTTATACTTTTCAAGCACCGATATTGTTTGCATTCAACACCTTTGTGCATGGTATCATAGATTGTAAGTTGCGATGCATTGTAATTCTTAAAGCACCGATGCTTTCATAGAACCAATGCCCATGTGTATTATTCAAATTAACAACACCAGTTATTTTATATTAGTAGCAAACTAATGCTTTTGTAGATACTCATAAACTCAAGTGCTATTAATTTTAAAAGCACTGGGTCTACAAGATTTTTTTTGCCTACCCCAGTGTCGTTCCTCAAAAGTACGACCTGAGGCATTTGTTGAAGACATAATCACCAGGGAGGTATACGTTTTAGGCATGGTATTGTAGATTGTTTGAGCCAATGCATTTTTATTATTAAATCACCAGTGCTCGAAACATTTGTTTCCATTCCTAATGCTTTTATTTAAATTTATAGGATTGGTGCTTTATAGTGGTAGTGTATCATTGTTGTTTTTTCCCATTAAGTGCACTACTAAAAAACATCCGCTAAAACCTTCGACCGCCTAGATTTTTTTAGTTGTGACAATGTTCCATTTTCAAATCCACTAAAACATCCACTACCACAAACATATGTTGTAGCGAAGGTTTTTTTGTCAATTTTTGCAAATTTTATAACATCAAAAACCTCTATTATAACCTCTGCTAGAAGGATTTTTCCTTGTAATGAATGCTCACACAAAATATTTATGAACTACAGGTCTCATGTATTCACTTCCATCAATATTTAAGAAATCCAAAAAGGGAGACATGATAGCTTATGTAACCTCCAACACATTTAGCCATGATGATTGTATTATCAATCATTGAATCCAGTACTAAAGAGAGTGGCAAGTAATAACATTTCCAAAGACATCAAAGATGACACAAAATTAATGCATCCACCCAACATTGATCTATAAACCAATGTGGATATTCCACTACAATAGTTCATCACAAAATATTTTCCATATTTTGAAATATTTCATTATGGAATTTATTTCCTTAGATCCTAGATTTATTATTACTATCTTAATGCTAAAATCCATAGAAGTAATTAAAATACGAAAATGAAATAACAAGCAAGTGAATGCACTATTCAAAAAAAAGAACACAAGACATAACCTAGGAAACTCCATATGTGGGAAAACCCAACTAAAATGATGCTTATGCTTTACTCTCTTTTATTTAGTTATGAAATGTAAATACAAAAAAAGAGGCACTCATAATAGAGTTTCCTTTGACATTATGGCTAGAATGGTTGCCAAAAAATCTACTACCTTCTTTGGTATACTCTCAAATACCACTTCTAAATGGTTTGCTTAACTTGGAAGAAGCACAACGTTAAAGGAATGGAATCCCTTCTCTTCATAGTGGCCTAGTATTAAAAATAATTTGATAGCCATCTAGGGTTGGGGTTAAGGGTTTCACGTTCCTCAACCTTGAATTAGCATTAGGGATCTAGACCTTGTAGAATCTTCTTGAAAGTATACATGTGAATAGATCCATATGTGTGCCTAATGAAGGCTAACATGGCTACCACTTAGTTCCATGGTGGTCAATAAAAGGTAGTTCAACTCGCTAAAGTCATAATTTCTACATACAAACTATAATTTAGGTGACTTTCACAACATTGGAAAACTCTCGATATATAAAACAATGCAAGGGCCTAGGATCCATGTTGAAAAAAATTTGATCCCCAAAAGTGTCATTTGATGCACCAAGATAGATGATGGAATATATAATGATACATTCTAGATCAACCATGAATCTAGATGGTGATGTGGGGGGAGCACAAGTTGTCTTACCTTTATTTTGCTTCAATTCATGTGCCAATTGTTGGGATGATGCAACCTCTAATATTTTCTCTCCTTCCACAATCTTGAGATTCCCTTTGGTTCCATATAGCCCTTCATTTTCCAACTCATATGCTAGTGGATTTAAGTGGTGTCATATTTGGAAGAACATAACCTTGCTAAAATACTTTGAAAGTGATATAGTTTAATCCATTACATCTGTGTGGCCTTGCAAGGAAGAGTCTTTCTTCTATATAAAACCATGAATGATTATATAAAAGTCTCAAAAAATAACAACGTAACCCTCTCGAATCCCAATTTTTTTAATATATAATGTCCTTAAAAATCGAGAGTCATCCGACCCACACCTATTACCGCCGCTAGTATGTTTTTAATAATAACATCCCAATGTAATCTCCATATATTTATACACATATGTAATTAAATGCCTATTTCTTTTATGCAACTTATTTTTTAAATATATTATGTGACTTGTTTCTTAATCTTGTAATTATGTTTAACAACATCCCAATGTAATCTCCATATATTTATACACATATGTAATTAAATGCCTATTTCTTTTATGCAACTTATTTTTAAAATATATTATGTGACTTGTTTCTTAATCTTGTAATTATGTTTCAACTCTTTTTTGATTTGTTGTTTTAGTTTTACCTACCAAATAGCTTAGAGATTAGGTAGTTTTGATTACAAAAGAGTAAATAAATATTTTTTAGAAAATGTTACTTAGTTTTATTTTGTTAAAATAAATAACTTAGTTTAAAAGAAATAATAACTAATTTTATTTGTTCATATAAAATAATGAAAGAGACAAATCTTGATAATTACCTACATGATACTAGAATATCTGTTATCATCCATGGTTACCTAACTTTTATTTAATAAAATAAAGTAATTTAAATTAAAAAAAAATTGTAATTAATTTTAACTAATTTTATTTTTCCATATAAAATAACATATATAAATGAGACACATCTTGATGACCTAATAACTTAGGTAAAAAGACATTTGGAACACCGTATTTTCAATAAATGTTTAATCTTAATTTACTCTAATCTTAATTTACTCTGGTCTCTAGATAAGTGAGTGAGTGGATTTTAACTCCAACCTAAAAATTATAATCTCACAATTTATTTTTTTCCTCAATTTGTTTTAACCCGATACTAGAATATCTATTATTGTTAATGGTTTCTTCGTATTTACTCATAACAATGATTACATTTCCCTTTTATCCCATAAATATAATTAATGCTTTCTTTTTTTCCTTGTACATCGATTTTTATATCAAGAAATTAAATTTAAAAAAAAAATAGCTTTTAAAATATGATAAATAGTCATAATTAGTTTAATTCTGTTAAAGGGAATTTGAAAATTCAATATAAAAAAGTTTAGAAGTGTTTTATGTGGATGGAAAAATGATATTTTTACAATAAAATCTTATTACTATAATTGTCCGAAGCTAGGTCGCATTTGGATGCTCTTTACAATAATTTAGTTCCCTCAAAGTGACTTCCATCCTCAACTCCTACTCAAATAATTTCAATGTGAGCCTTGGTAGGGATTAAATCTCACTCAAAGCAACTGATACACATCTCATTTATAATGTTACATAACATTATATTAAAAATTAATAAAAAATACTTACATTAAAAATTGAAAAATATAAATAAGTTTTAAATAAAAAAATAATACAATTTGGAAATAAATTTAGATTTATCTTTTTGAGTTGGAACTTACATACAATAAATTGGCCACATTTACAATGTCGATATGTGCAACCCAAGCCTTTCATCCTCCGCCTCTTTTCCTAGCGCCAGAGCTTCTCCTCTTAGGTGCTGCACACACTACTCTTCTCAAACACTATTCCTCTTTAAAAAGAAAGCTACATGGGATAACCAAGAGTCATAAGTGATAATTCATTTCCCCTTCTCACAAAATAGGGAAACTAAACTTACATTTACATTAGGAAATATTCCCTCGAACTTATTGTAACAACAAAACTCACATCTTAAAGAAATTATCTACAAAACATTTAAAAACTTTGCCAACATCATCATGTGACCATCCCATCTTATAGGCAAGCTGTGATCTAGTCCTCATCAACTCTTGCACTCTGTCTATGCATCTACATCACTATTTCCCTACATGATAATAATTATTATAAAAAGTTAACCTAATGGGAGTGAAAGAACACAAAGAACTAGTTTGCATTTGTGACACCCCAGGACTTTAAGTTACTTTTACTTTCATGTTTTTACTTTTACAATGAGAAAATGAATTCTTGTTTTTACTTTTGAGAAATGGACAATAAATAGATTCAGTGATAACAATAGTTTAATTTAATAAAATAAAAGTTATAGAAGATATGATATGGTTCCATGGGAATTTTAAAAGAATTACTCATGAACCTCACTAACTCTCTTTTACCCAACAGTTATCAGTTATCGGTTATTAGTTAAAGAAACAATTACCCCTTCTTTGCTCTTCTCTTACATAAGGGAAGGAAGGGGCTGGCTTTTTATGGAAAAGAAAAGAGAGGAACTCCTTAAGTTGAAAGAGGTTTCAATGGGAACAATTCTTGAAGAGACTTCCCAGGAGGAAGCAGAAACCATCGTTGGCTGGACCTGGAGTCTTGAGGCCAAAGAAATAGAAACTGTTGCTGTAAAGATAACTGATTGTTGGGAAAAGAGGAGCTTGGGGGGAGAATACTTGGACGTGATTGCCAATTCTCATTGGAAGGGTGGAGAGTTTCATTGATCACAATTTAGTATTGCAATGGTAGATAAGTGAAATTGGTTAATTATGTTATGATAATTCTGATTAAATGCTAATCTGACCATAATATGCAAGTAGGAAATAAACATTATGATATTTGATTTTTTGTTTTCTTTAATTCTGTGCGAGTTAGAAAAAGAATGTAAAAATGTAGAAGTAAGTTAATTTAGGTGTGCAGGTAATAAGTTGTTAGAAGAATGTACATATTATAGTATGTGTATGCTAAATGTATAGAACCTGTACCATGCTTCCTGAATGCATTAGTCCATCTACCTAGATTAAGGAATATGGGCAAGGGTCAGACTGCGCATCCATTTCCTAGAATAGAGTCTTTTTAAAGGAAAAACAAATCAGAATATGCAACAATATATGAAAAGAGTAGACAAGCGATTACCGAGAAGAATGAAACTAACGAATATGCGATAGAATATATCTTCTTGTATTTGACTTGAAAGGAAAAGACAAACAGATGATAATTCATACTTATTCAGGATTAATATTGACACACAAACCATACTAGTTATATCAATGGTAAATTCAAGCTATATTCTTTTAATTGTGAAACTAACCTGACATACCAATAACCATAGGAATGGGATGCAGATAAAGTTATCAACGCATTAGACATTTGAAGAGACATATATATATATATGTGTGTGTGTGTGTGTGTGTGTGTGTGTATGTATGTATATGTATGTGTATATATATATATTCACCCCGAAATAGTCGAAACAGAACCTTCAGTGTTAATCAAGGAAAACTCAAACAGATTAGCAACCATAACCCTCTTTTGGAATGTAAAATAAATAATACAATAACTACAACGTAGATGCAGAAAAACCCAAATGAGAGGGCTTCTATTTAAAGATAAAATAACACTTTAAACAGTTAAGTAACCTTTAGATTTGTTCAGAAGGCAGTCTTGGGAAGGATGCCAAGAACAATGTTTTGAAAGTGGAATAACCAAGTTGAAGAATCGAACCAAGTTTCCAATCACATAGAATAAATTATTCACAGAAATATTAGGAGTAATCTTACTTAATAGATTAATCATCATATCAAAAAGAATAACTGTTAAATGGTTATGCTATCAATTCATTCGCACTGATAAGCTTACAAAATTGAGAATCCATAAATTACAGACATCAACATGCTGAAATGTCCCAACTGAAATTGGCTCAAGGAGCCGTAAGAAGAAGTAACATAATATGTGTACATGACTTAACAAAACATGGACAGTAACCAAAACGAGGGAAAACCCTCAGAAGAAGAAACCCTCATTTAGGGCAAGTAGGATCGACATGTTTCATTTAAGGAAAGACCTGCATACACGGGGTTTTTGCGTTGGAAGAAACTAGGATGTGTAAAGGTCTGGTAATCGCACCATCCTCCGCTCGAACAAACCCTACACCATAAGAATGGAGGTTAAATTATTTCATTCAGTTAAAAATCCAAAGAAAAGAGGGTAACACAGTTTCATAACTAAACCTGCACAAAAATGGCAAGAGATGAACCCTCATTCACTTACCCTAGGGAAAGTAGGTGTAATAGAGGCTTTTTGCAACATAGGTTCCAGACACCATCGCAGAGGAAACACCTGTAGAAGCCAAGCCAACTTTAACACCCTACCAATGCGAGAATGATTAAACCAGTGAGGCAAGAATTAACATACAACAAAGAGTGAAGATAAACACCCAAATTCAAGATTAGAGTAAGGATTTACCTGATAAGAGCAAATGATTTCAAAACAATAGTATGCAGCCCAATTGCAAACCTGTCCGTAAATCGGAATGCCTGGCAAGCCCTTTACATTGCATAGCAGATGGGAGAAGAAATGCAGAAGAACTTCATCACAGAGACTAGAACTTAGCTTCTAGAGCCATACCCAATAGAATGAGCTCAGAAACCAAACAAGTGGCAAGTCATAAGGGTTTACCCTCGAAGTTCGGCAAGGCATCGAACTCATTGTCTTCCCTGAGCTGTACTCTAGACAACAGGTGGCACATGATAAGAATGAGTTCTGGCAGCTGGCGGCCATCCAACCATGGACCATCTGGCTAAGGCCGCAAAATGTCAACACAACACGATGTGAGATCCGAGAAATAAACCATGTAATACACTCTTGTACAACCCTGTCAGTCATGTATTATAGTAGGTATGATAAAATTAATCGACATATTTGGAATCTGATCCCTTTGATTGTGTGGTACCATGTATCCATGTGTACATTATAATGCATTAACACCATATGCTATGATATAACTAATAATTAGTCACCATCGGAAAGTTTTTTTTATTATATATATGGTATAATTTAGAATAGTTAATATATTTAGGTGTTACAATTGGTATCAGAGCCTCAGGTTGCTACATTGAGGACGAATTGAATGATTTTAGAAATAACAAAGTAGTTCTCATGCACATAGGAGCACTGCATGTAGCCTAGAAGTATGGGTACAGTTGGGAGAAACAAATACTGGCACCAATGTTGCTTTACTAGAAACAGTCCAGCAGTTAAGAATAGAAATGCAGAACCTATGTGCAGATAATGAAAGACTACATTTGGAACAAGAGAAAATTATGAAAATTTTATTAGATTGACAGAATAAGAGGAATCCATACCCTAGTCAAGGAGAAGAAAACATAATAGAAACCTGCAGACAGTAAGAACAACATCAAGAATTAGAAGGGGGACAAACTGGCAATGAGGAAGAGTCAGATAATGGTTCTAGCAAAAAGGGATTAAAAAGGCAGAAGATAGAAATTCAGGGGGAATTCAAAAAGATCAAACCACCAAACTATAACGGTGAAACAGAAGAAGCAGCAGAGGCCTAGCTTATTAATATGAACAAATATTTCCAAATATACGAATATGATGAAAATTTGAGAGCAAGGCGAGCAATCTATCAGTTACAAGGCAAGGCCACCCTCTGGTGGGAAGAAATCAAAACAATCAAGGAAATTAATGAGCAAGAGGTTACCTGGGAGCACTTTCAAGAGAATTTTAAGGATAGATATCTGACTGAGTGATTTTATGAAGATAAAGCAAAAGAGTTTAATGACTTGAAACTAGGACAACAAACTATGGATGAATTTATAACTAAATTCACGTCACTATTAAGATACGTCCCTTATATTCATGAAGAAAAATTTAAAGTCCAACGCTTTATCAGTAGCTTGCCTGCCTTCATGAAAGAGAAACTGGAATTTGATAACCCAAAAATGATGGATGAAGCAGTCTGAAAGCTCAGATCTGCTACCAGCAAATGAGACAGAAAGGTGAAGTGCATAAGAATTGGCCAAGTAAGAAGGGGCATAATTTTTTTACAAATAATAAGAACATGAAACGTTCAAGAACTAGATTCACAGGACACAAGGTACCAAATGGATCTGTTAATTGAAATCAACAGAAGTACATACCTCAAAATGATATAAAACAAAATGATGCATCAAGTAAGTTGGAAACCAGTCAGGTTCCCTGATCATTGCAGTTGCAATGCTGGGGCTACGAGGAACCTCATTACTACAAGAATTTTCCTCATAGAGGGAGAACAGAACCTGTTGCAAATATTCATGATGCTTCTACTGTGGGTGACGTGGCACACAACGTACCTCGGATCAATGCAGCATTAGAAGATCGCCAAGAGGATTATCAATCTTCAATGGTGGAACTTGAAGGTAAAATATCCGATCATTTTGTTTCCATTTTAATATATCTAGGTGCTAGTTTGAGCTATGTCAGTCCTAGAATAGTTGATGAACGGCATCTAAAAAGTTAAAAACTTAAGAACCCTTAGTTGGTTCAATTAGCTACAAGTGCAAAAAGAAGAGTTTGTGCAAAAGTAGAGGGTTGTGAAATAAAATTAGCAGAAGAACAAATTAGGACAAATTTAAATATATTACCATTAGGCTCCTACGATGTCTTGATAGGCATGGACTGGTTGGACCAGTAGTGGGCCTTAGTAAAATGTAAAGATACGACCATTGATTTTCTGTCTAATGATGGTACTAGAATAGGGATTCAGGGAGTCAAAAGAGAAGTCAAGTTACGATATGTTACAGCCCACCAACTGGCAAGATGTATGCGTAAGGGTTGTCAAATCTATGTGGTTCAAGTGGGATTTACAAACTCCAAAGATAAAGTGTTAGCCTTATGAGAAATAAATGTAATACAAGAATTTAAAGATGTGTTTCCAGAAGATATTCCTAGACTACCACCCAAGAGAAACCTCGACTTTACCATAGAACTGGTCCCTGGAGTGGCACCAGTATCAAAAGCACCTTACATAATGAGTGTTCCTGAGTTAAATGAATTAAAAATCTAGCTGCAGGAGTTGCTGGATAAAGGGTATATTCAACCTAGTGTATCCCCTTGGGGAGCCCTGGTTTTGTTCGTAAGAAAGAAGGATGGTACTATGCGGTTGTGCATATATTTCAGACAACTGAACAAGCTGACCATAAAGAATAAGTATCCCTTACCCCGAATTGATGACCTCTTTGATTAGGTTAAAGGAGCAGTGTTATTTTCTAAGATTGACTTAAGATCTGGATATCACCAAATTTGAATTAAAGACGAAGATATCTTCAATACTGCTTTTAGAACCCGCTATGGCCACTACGAGTTTGTAGTCTTGCCATTTGGACTTACTAATGCCCCAACAACCATCATGAGCATGATGAATGGATTTTTTCATTCCTATCTGGATAAATTTGTCCTTATATTCATTGATGAAATTCTCGTATATTCTAGAAGTATTGAAGAACATAAAGAACACCTTCGCATAGTACTTCAAACCTTAAGAGAAAATCAATTTTTTGCTAAATTCAGCAAGTGTGATTTCTATAAAGATCAGATCCAGTACCTAGGACACATTATATCCTCTAAAGGTATAGCAGTCAATCCTGAGAAAATAAAGACCATTATGAATTGGCCTGTTCTAGCCAATATGGTAGACATATGTTCTTTTATGGGACTTGTAGGCTATTATAGAAGATTTATAAGGGGATTTTCCAGGGTTGCTTACCCAATTACTTCCTTACAAAAGAAGGGAACAACTTTCAAATGGTTGTAAGCCTGTCAAGAAAGTTTTGATAAATTGAAGCATTTTCTCACCACAACTCTGGTATTAAAAATTGCAGATCCTAAAGAGGATTTAATAGTTTTCACAGACGCATACAAAGAAGGTGTGGGTGGCCTTTTAATGCAGAATGACAAGGTCATCACTTACAAATCCCATAAACTCAAGGAACATGAACAATTTTTTTTCTTCTTATGATTTGGAGCTAACTGCAGTGGTGCATGCCTTGAAAGTATGCCGACATTATTTGTTGGGGAAAAGATTTATGCTCAAAACAGGCCACAATAGCCTAACCAGTTTTTTCAATCATCCTACCTAAAATGCGCACCAAGCTTGATGGACTGCATTCTTAAGCGAATTTGATTTTAAAATAGGGTGGCAGATACGTTAAGTAAGAAGTTGCACCACATTTATGAGATTTATTTTAGTTAAGTTGAACCTGATTTTGTGGATCAGCTAAAGGAGGATCCTGAATACAGCTATCTATGGAAGCAAGTAAAATTTGCACAGTATTCAACAAAGAAAAGGGAGTATAGTATTAAATTTGAAAACTTATTGTTGTTCAAAAATCCTATTTACGTACCTAATCAATTGTCTTTAAAGCAAAGTATGTTAGATGAATTTCATAGAAGCCCCTATCTGCTCACCTAGGCTATTAAAGCTTTTGAAGGCTATCAAGAAAGCCTACTACTGGCCTGGAATGAGAAAGGATATTGTCAAGTACCTAGCTAAATGTCTAGGGTGTTAGCAAGTCAAGGCGGAACACCAACACCCTGCTAAATTGTTGCAGCCGCTACCCGTTCCTGAATGGAAATGGGATACTATAACTTTGGATTTTATAATGTGATTACTGTGCTCTAAAAGACAGAAGGATTCAATTATGGTTGTGGTAGATAAATTGAGCAAGACAACTCATTTCATACCTATCAAATCCACATATCAAAAGACTCAAATAGCCAATATATTCATGAAGGAAATTTTCAGGCTACATGGTATGCTGAAAGTCATAATATCTGATTGAGATGTTAAGTTCACCTCTGCTTTTTGGAAAGCATTTTTTCCTGGGTTAGGCACACAAATCCACTTTAGCACTGCTTATCACCCCCAAACTGATGGGAAAACCAAGCAAGTGATTCAAGTGGTAGAGGACACGTTGTGCATGTATGTGATGTAGCAACCTGGGAAATGGGAAGAGTATCTACATCTGGTAGAATTCACATACAACAATGGTTATCATGAGTCACTTAAAATGAGTCCTTTTGAAGTACTTTATGGAAGGAAATGTACCATATCCACAAACTAGAATAGTTTGGAGAATAAAATGATATTAGGACCAGATATGTTGGAGGAAATGGATAAAACAATGAAAAAGGTTCGACAAAATTTGAAGGCTGCCCAAGATAGGCAGGAAATGTATGCTGATAAAAAGAGAACTTATCGAGAATTTCAGGTGGGAGATCACGTGTATGTGTGGATTAAACCAAAGAGGAGTACGTTGAGGTGGGGAAAGTGTGCTAAGTTGGCCCCCCGGTTCTGTGGCCCATTCCAAATTTTGGACAGAATCAGGCGAGTGGCCTACCAACTGGCCCTGCCCAGCCACATTCGGGTTCCATAATGTATTCCATGTTTCCCTTTTAATGAAGTATGTGTATGATCCCAGACATATCATAAGTTGGCAAGAACTTCAAGTAATAATAATAAATAATAATAATAATAATAATAATAAAATATATATATACGTATATACATATATAAATACACACACACACATATAGATGTGCATAACACAAAATTTACTTATTTAAGGATGCAGTGGTTATGTACATGTCAATTATATAACAATGATATTTATGGTAGGTCGAACTAGAAGGAGAATTCCTGGTCGAACCCCTGCGCATACTCGATCAGAGAGAAGTAACATTGCATAAAAAAGCTATCATCCACGTTAAAGTGCAATGGAAGCACTTCAGCTTGGAGGAAGCCACTTGGGAGGATAAAGACTTCATGCAGGAGGTGTATCCAGAATTATTCCTAGAACAGATGGAAGAATAAACACCAGGGACGGTGTTCCGCTAAGAGGGGCAATATGTGACACTCCAGGACTTTAAGTTACTTTTACTTTCATGTTTTTACATTTACAGGGAGAAAACGACTTCTTGTTTTTACTTTTGAGAAATCAACGATAAATGGATTCAGTGATAACAATAGTTTAATTTAATAAAATAAAAGTTATAGAAGATATGATATGGTTCCATGGGAATTTTAAAAGAATTACTGATGAACCTCAGTAACTCTCTTTTACCCAACAATTATCAGTTATCAAGTATTAGTTAAAGAAACAGTTACCCCTCCTCTGCTCTTCTCTTACATAAGGGAAGGGAGAAGGAGGGAAGGGGGTTGTATTTTTCTGGAAAAGAAAAGAGAGGAATTCCTTGAGCTAAAAGAGGTTTCTGTGGGAATAATTCTTGAAGAGACTTCCTAGGAGGAAGTAGAAACCATTTTTGGTTGGACCTGGAGTCTTGAGGCCAAAGTAATATAAACTACTACATTAAAGACAATTGATTTTTGGGAAAAGAGGAGCTTGGGGGGAGAATACTTGGACGTGATTGCCAGATTCTCATTGGAAGGGTGGAGAGGTTCATTGATCACAATTTAGTATTGCAATGGCAGATAAGTGAAATTGGTTAATTATGTTATGATTACTCTAATTAAATGCTAATTTGGCCATAACATGCAAGTAGGAAATCAACATTATGATATTGGATTTTGTGTTTTCTTTAATTCTATATTAGTTAGAAAAAGAATGTAATAATGTAGAAGTAAGCTACTTTAAGTGTGCAAGTAATAAGTTGTTAGAAGAATGTACATATTACAATATGTGTAGGCTAAATGTACAGAACCTGTACCATGCTTCCTGAATGCATTAGTCCATCTACCTAGATTCAAGAATCTGGGCAAGGGTCAGACTGTGAATCCATTTCCTAGAATAGAGTCTTTTTAAAGGAAAAACAAACCAAAATATGCAATAGTATATGAAAAGAGTAGACAAGTGATTACAGAGAAGAATGAAACTAACGAATATGAGATAGAATATTTCTTCCTGTATATGACTTGAAAGGAAAAGACAAACATATGCTAATTCATACTTATTCATGATTAATATTGACAAGCAAACTAGACTAGTTATATCAATGGTAAATTCAAGCTATATTCTTTTAATTGTGAAACTAACTTGGCATACCAATAACCATAGGAATGGAATGCACATAAAGTTATCAACGCTTTAGACTTTTGACATTTTGAAGAGACAATATATATATATATATATATATTAATATATATTATAGTATATATATATTATTATATTTATTACTTATATATATGATATATATATTATTATATTATTATAATATATATTGTAATATATATTATGATATGGTTATATTCATCCCGAAATAGTCGAAAAAAAACCTTCAGTGTTAATCGGGGAAAACTCAAACAATTTAGCAACCATAACCCTCTTCTGGAATGTAAAATAAATAATACAATAACTACAACGTAGATGCAGAAAAAGCCAAATGAGAGGGCTTCTATTTAAAGATAAAATAACACATTAAACAATTAAATAACCTTCAGATTTGTTCAGAAGGCAGTCATGGGAAGGACACCAAGAATGACATTCTGAAAGTGGAATAACCAAGTTGGAGAATCGAACCGAGGTTCCAATCACATAGAATAAATTATTCGCAGAAAGATTAGGAGTAAACTTACCTAATAGATTAATCATTATATCAAAAAGAATAATTGTTAAATGGTTATGCTGTCGATTCATTTGCACTAATAAGCTTACAAAAACGAGAACCCATAAATTACAGACATCAACATGCCGAAATGTCCCAACTGAAATTGTCTGAGGGAGCCGTAAGAAGAAGTAACATAATCTGTATACATGACTTAACAAAACATGGATAGTAACCAAAACAAGGGAAAACCCTCAGAAGAAGAAACCCTCATTCAGGGAAAGTAGGATTGACAAGATTCGTTTAAGGAAAGACCTGCATACCCAAGGGTTTTGCATTAGAAGAAACCAGGATGTGCAAAGGTCTGGTAACTGCACCATCCTTCGCTCGGACAAACCCTACACCATAAGCATGGCGGTTAAACGATTTCATTTAGTTAATAATCCAAAGAAAAGAGGATAACACAGTTGCATAACTAAACCTACACAAAAATGGCAAGAGATGAACCCTCATTCACTTACTAGAGGGAAAGTAGGTGTAATAGAGGCTTTTTGTGACATAGGCTCCAGACACCATCGCTGAGGCAACACCTGTAGAAACCAATCCAACATTAACACCCTATCAATGTAAGAATGATTAAACCAATGAGGCAAGAATTAACATAGAAAAAAGAGCGAAGATAAACACCCAAATTCAAGATTAGAGTAAGGATTTACCTGATAAGAGAAAATGATTTTGAAACAACAGTATGCAGACCAAATGCAAGCTTGTCGATAAATAGGAATGTCCGACAATCCCTTCACATTGCATAGCAGATGGGAGAAGACGAAATGTAGAAGAACTTCATCACAAAGACCAGAATGTAGCTTCCAGAGCCATACCTAGCAGAATGAGCTCAGAAACCAAACGAGCGCCAAGTTGTAAGGTTTTACCCTTGAAGTTAGACAAGGCATCGAACTCGTCGCCTTCCCCAAGATGTACTCTGGACGACAGGAGGCACACGATAAGAATGAGTTCCGGCAACTGGCAACCATCCAACCATGGACTGACCGGATAAGGCTGCGGAATGTCAACATAACATGATGTGAGATCCGGGCAATCAACCATGTAATACACTCTTGTACAACCCTGTCAGGCATGTATTATAGCTGGTATGATAACATTAATCGACATAGTTGGAATATGAGCCCTTTAATTGTGTGATATCGTGTATCCATGTGTACATTATAATGCATTAACACCATATGCTGTGATATCATTAATACTTAGTCACCATCGTAAAGTTTTTTTTTGGTATAATGTAGAATAGTTGATATATTTAGGTGCTACAACATTGAAGAGCAGTGATGCTAAATCCAAATCCTTCACCTCTAGTTAATGCAATCATTGGAAGGACTATTGATATTTCTAAGTCTTTTTTATAGTTTTAGTTAACTTATATTTTTCTATTTCACTTGTAATTTACCAATAATATAGCATAATATTTTTGGTTAATAGACCTTTTTATATGTATTTGATTAGTATATAAACATTGGAAAAAAAAGCATTAACTTTTGGGATTAAATTTAGTTTTTAATAAAAACATTTGGCAAAAAAAACATTATCTTTTACATTTGATTTAGTTTTCAATTTAAT
>APFE030312817.1:0-15660 GCA_000404065.3 Pinus taeda
TCTAAGGGAGAAGCAGCTATAGGACATCCTATAGGAAATCTTGTAGCAGCCTATCCCACAGAATATCAATCATCAGCTACAGGTCTTCACTAGGATGATCCAAGAGCTCCACAGTAGTAGCAGCATTAGATATTTAGTCACAAACACCTGCAAAAGCCAATAAACCATCAGCATACAACAGAGGATGAAGAAGAATGACCATACAGCTAATAAACAATGCAGCACCTTTGGTCTTTGACAACTGCAGCATGGCATCGAGACCATAGGTAAGTATCCCACTCGCTCACTCATATGCATCATTTGATCAAAAGTTGTAAGGGTTCAGGAGAAATTTTTCAACATAAATCACAAGATATATCATTTGTTGACGCTTTTTGAACCAACAAGTGTGGTTCATCATTGGGACAAGTTGAAAAATCAAATCCATCTTTGCTTGTTAAATAGTATGAGCAGAGCCTCCAACGGCTAACCAGGGTAATGGTTAAATTTGACTAGGAGCGTGGGTCAAACAAACCAATGAAAAATAAGGGACCTTACCTTTACCTAAATATAATTTATAAGTATAAATTAATTATAATAAAATTGGTGCATGAGTCAATAAATAGTTTTAAAAGTAATTAACTATATTAAGAAAAATGTGAAATATTATATAAGTAAAAAATATAAGGAATAACTAACTAACTAAAACTTAAAACTATATCTATATATATCATATATAATATATTATATAATATATTAAATTTATGAGAGGTTAAGTTAGTTGAAACTAAAATAAAAGTAAAAATAAATATTAATAGTTAAAATAACACAATTAATATAATAAAATAAATAAATATTAATAATATATAATATATATAAGATATATATATTAAAAAATAAATATAATTAATGAATTAATTGAAAATACTAAAAAAAAAATAAAATATAAAAACAATAATAATAAAATTATATATAATATATTATATATATATATATATAAATAATAAATATATATAGTATATATAATTTAACTAAACAGAAATAATTGAATAAATTCTGAAAATCTAAAAGATCAGGAACAAAGCAACTAGGAAGAGAGAGCTGGGACCCAACACTTACTAATTTTCCAGCCATCCTCTCTATTGAGATTGCTCGGTCTCTTTTCAATCTCAAGAGCTTCTCTGAATTTTCGATGATGGAACTGCGAAACTCTAGGAATGACACTAGCCTTCTCAATATAAACATGATGATTGGTTTTTTCTGCATGGTCAGCTAAAGCGAAAGACTTTGATCTCCTATGCTTGAGGTCAGCTGCGTGTTCACTGATCCTTTGATTGATGGAGCGACCTGTCTCACCAATCTAGGGGGTCCCGTAGGAACAAGGGATAATATACACCCCTTTCATATCTTTAGGGTCGATAGGATCCCTTACTGATCTGAGGGACATACGAATGGTGTTAAGGGGCCTAAAGGTTACAGGGACATTATGCATCTCGAGAATCCTTGCAATCCTATCAGTGGTCCCTTGAACAAATGGAAGATGGACACCTGGAATCCACTCCTTCGGTTCCCTTTTAACAAGAGCATTCTTGGCAGCTTTTAGGAAAGCCTTCTGACCCAAGTATCTACTATAACTATTCTCAACGAAGACATCAAGGAGATGGGATTTTTCTTTCTCAAAACTCTTTTTATCCGAGATCCTTAGGGCCCGAGTAGCAAGGGTATTGAGAACACCCCATCTTCTGAGCTGGGAAATGGTGGGAATTGGCATGAAGATACTGCTCAGTATGTGTTTTCTTTCAAAAAACTTGGTGGGAGAGGGAACCATCACCATTCTTAGAAATAAGAATATCCAGGAAAGGGAGGCAACCATCAACTTCCTGCTCTTTAGTGAACTTAATGGCCAAGGATTGATTGTTGAGATGATTGAAGAAGAGATCTAATTCCCCTTGGCCGTGAGACCAGATAACATTGGTGTCATCCACATACCTTTTCCAAAGCTTAGGAAGGAGACGGGAAGAGTTTAGAGCCTTGGACTCAAAATCTTCCATAAAAATATTCACAAGGATAGGGGATAGGGGTGAGCCCATGGCAACTCCACAGGTTTGCTCAAAGAACTCTCCCTCAAAATAGAAAAAGGTGGAAGTGAGGCATATCTCAACTAACTGAGCGGTGTCAGGATCTATTAGGCGGTTGATAACCTCCAAGGCCTCATTAATAGGGATGCAGGTGAACAGGGAAACCAAATCAAAACTAACAAGGATGTCCCCAGGGTCAAGCTTAATTTCCTTGAGTTCATCAATAAAGGAAGCAAAGTCTTTTACAAAGGACTCCATATGACCAACACCATTCATATGTCCATGTAACCTTTAGCCCCCTTAACACCATTCGTATGTCCCTCAGATCAGCAAAGGATCCTATCGACCCTAAAGATATGAAAGGGGTGTATATTATCCCTTGTTCCTGTGGGACCCCCTATATGGGTGAGATAGGTCGCTCCATCAATCAAAGGATCGGTGAACACGCAGCTGACCTCAAGCATAGGAGATCAAAGTCTTCCACTTTAGCTGAGCATGCGGAAAAAATCAATCATCATGTTTGTATTGAGAAGGCTAGTGTCATTGCTAGAGTTTCGCAGTTCCATCATCGAAAATTCAGAGAAGTTCTTGAGATTGAAAAGAGACCGAGCAATCTCAAGAGAGGATGGCTAGAAAATTAGTAGGTGTTGGACCCCAGCTCTCTCCTCCTAGTCACTTTCTTCCTGATCTTTTAGATTTTTAGAATTTATTCAATTATTTCTGTTTAGTTAAATTATATATATATAATATATATATATAAATATATATATATATATATATATATATAGAGAGAGAGAGAGAGAGAGAAGAGAGAGAGAGAGAGAGAGAGAGAGAAATTTTATTTTTTTTAATTCTTTTGTTTCTGTTTTAAGTATTTTACATTTTAATTAATAATTATTATTATTTATTTTTATTTTTAATATTAAGTTATTTATCCATTAGTATATTATTATTATTTTATTATATTTTAATATTAATATTTATTTTTTTATTTTTCTATTTATATATTTATTTATTTTTAGTATGAATATTTTATTTTACTGTTTTATTTTATTTCAACAACTTTATACCTCTCATTTTAATAAATCATAATATATATAGTTTTTAGGTTAAGTTAGTTATTCCTTAATATATTTTAGTTATCGATCTATTCTAATATTTATAATTTCCATTTATCTACAATATAGTTAATACTTTTAACTATTTATTGATTCATGCACCAATTTTATTATAATTGATTTATACTTATAAATTATATTTAGGTAAAGGTAAGGTCCCTTATTTTTTACTGGTTTGTTTGACCTGAGTCCCCAGTCAAATTTAATCGTTACCCTGGTTAGCCGTTGGAGGCTGTGCTCATACTATTTAACAGGCAAAGATGGATCTGATTTTTCAACTTGTCCTGACAATGAACCACACTTGTTGGTTCGAAACGCGTCGACAAATGATATATATTGTGATTTAAGCCGAAAAATTTCTCTTGAACTTGTTATGGATCACAGAAGCCTCAATTCAATAGTTGTAAGGGTTATGAGGTAGTTGATTTATAAGTGAAAAGGTGACCAGTTAACATGGCCACCTTCGTTCAGTCATCACATACAAAACTGGTTGTCCTCTCACACGTGGTTGTAGTCAACTCAAAGACAGAGGAGGAGTAGGACAAGAAGTGGTTAACTACGGATCTATGAGGTGGGACTGATTACAAGGAGTGGGAATTATGAGATGGTAGTAGGGACCAACGGTCCAAAAATGGAAACGTACCTCTGCTTCCAGCACACCACCTTGCCCCGAAACTCCATAAAGGGAAACAAAACATCATTTTCATGCATTCATGCATTCCACCTCCTCGAAACTCCCTCACTCAATTCGCTCTCATAATGCTGGCCACCCACCAGAAGCAAAGATCCATCGTTCTGCAAGAGAATTTCTATAGGAGCATCCACAGGAATTCCTACAGGAATAGTCTACAGGAGCATTCTAGAAGATACACAGAGGAAGTCTACAGGATAGGCAGAGAGGGGTTAAACAGGGAATATCATGAGAATTGTCCACTACCACCATTCTAAAAATCCATCCCCATTTACAAGCAAATGAACTAGAAATTCTCTAAAAGCTATTGGATATAACAACTATGGGAGGTGAATTGCATATAGAGGAAACTCTGTTTTCTCATGAATTTAAAATTCTTGTGTCAAACCTCTCATTTCCTCCTCAAGCCTCACAAGCAAGATGATAGGAGGGTTTAATAGGAGATAACCCACAAACACTGTGAGGATACAAAAACACCCCCAAGTGCTTGAAATCTTTATAAGACACAAATGGATGAGGTTTTTCGAAAAAATCACAGGGTATGATGATGAGGTGGCTCAAGAATTTTCTCATTCCCTCACTCCACATAGAAAAATCCATGCAACTGTTATAGTTAAAAGGCTCACTATAGATCTCACACCAGAACTCATCAGTAGCGTCACCACACTTCCCCTAGGAATTCCATGGAGAAAAGAAGACAAAGTAGAGAGTTAGGTAGCAAAAAGGAAATTCTTTTTAGAAGATGAAGAACCCGCAAAAGATAAAAATGGAGTAAGGAGGGACAGTCTTCCATACCCATGGAGTGAGGTAGGGTACCAACTCATCAAATATATCTCATGTGAGGGTAGATACAGTTTTGTTTATGGCTACCATTATAGGATGTTTGAAGAATTAAGATTTGGGGTAGAAACACCAGTTCACCAAAGACTCAGCATACCCTATTTCTTGATGCAATCACTCATAGACTCCAGCGACAAAGTAAAGGAAGGGAATTCCCAACAATCAGCTCACCATGGGTTGATCAGGATCCTCATTGAAGATGCCTTCCAAAACCTCAGGATCCCTATAACATGGTTGTCGAGCTATAAAAAGGGTATCTTTCACCTCTAATTACCTCACATTAATATGTCAATCCGAGAACGTTTTGTTATTTCAAAGAGTGTCTCAGTCTAAGGCTATCATTTTCCAGAGTAATGCTAGTAGTACAGTGCTCAAAAATACAAGAGTAAACAGATGCTTGTCTACAACTAACTACTTCAAAAGATTAAACCTCACATTCAGAAAACTAAGCAATTTGTAAGTCAAGGGTTCAGTAGAAGTAACTCATCCCTTTGTAAACTGATGGAACTAGAGGAAATTAGAGAACAGATCGTGGATCTGGGAGCCAGACAGTAGATATCAATGCTCACTGTAGCCTGAGATCATTCTTCACACAAAAATAACAAATGGCAGGAAATGAAACGGTAGATAAGAAATGGAACAAAAATTAAGAAATAAAACAGCAAACCTGAAATGGAACAGCAAACAAGAAACTGTAACAACAACTAAGTCTAGCAAGTAGTAACACCTTAGTCTAAAAGATCAAATGCACTAATCGTGACCTACAGGAATCAAATGGAAATTCTTCACTCTTAAGGACGAATTGAAAAACACACCAAAATGGAACAACACTGATTAATGATGAATTATAGAACATCGCTTGAAAACCATATATACACATGACACACCTTAATAGTAATCTGATCTAGTTATCAATCTCAGTAAGAAAGAGTACGACTGCATTTCAAAATAGAACAGCATTGTTTATAGATCCAACAATCGCAAAGAACATAATTCCTAAGATGAATTATGTAATGTCAATGAATAAGTGCACAGCACAAAGGCTTTGTAATTAAGCAGCAACAATATTCTGTAAAGACCGACAGTATTATATCAACACTTAAAAGAACAGTGATACGTTGCAGAGTCAATACAATAGTTTTGTCTTTAGAAACCTTGATAAATTAAACATAACAGAGCATGTGATGTAAACTACAAAACACATCAGATTACCAAATAACGTCGATTAAGCAAACCACACATAAACCAAATGTAATAGTACAGGAGCAAGTGTCCTCTAGGGCCGGGCCCTTAACCTCCAGAGGTACACTGCTTGAAGTTATTCCAGACTCAGAGATGAAATAGCAACCAAGTTTGTATTAATGCATAAAGCGAAATTACAATAAATCAATTCTCAATGAGACTCGATGATAAAAGTTTTAATCTTAAGAGAAATTACATAAAACATAACAGACTCGAACCCCCCTCGAGCTAATGGTGCTGCCCCTTTTATAATGGTGAAGGCAGAGATGTCTAGGTGCAAAAATAGTTAAAGCAGTGATCCCTCAGGATCAAGGATCCTGAGGGATTCGCCGAACCGTTAGTCCTCAGTTATCTCTTTTCTTTCTTGTGTCAAGCCGATATCTCCACTTCCTTTCCAGGTCTGATTCACTTTGATTTGTTTTGCCTTGTTTGCATATGGTTCCCCATCAAAGGGACAGCGGTTAACCCGTCCTTGTCCTTTCCTTTGGAATAGCAGTTTCTCGTTTTTCCTTCTTCCTGCATAAGGAAATGACAATTGTCAGTGTTTTCGTCTTGCACATTAATCTCACAGGTTTTATTACAATTCCTTATCATTTTCCTAGTTCATGATGCAAAAGGTTTGTAAGTTCTAATGAAAAGATGCTAAAATAATTACCAAAAACATACTTTCTTTAGTACTCCACACACCCCCCTGCTTACCCTTTTTCATGCCCTCATGAAAACATTGTAGTTGACATGTAAGGCAGTGAGAGAGTAGGCTGGAGATGGAATCTCATGTGGAGGTCTACAGCCATGATGCATAACTAGGTGTTCAAAGAAATGGCATGTCTGACCCTCAGGCATCTCATACAGGGCTTGGTATCCGGGTGCAGGGTGCCAAATAATTGGACTGCAGAACCTATATCCTAACCAGGATGGCCCTGCCCTCAAAATGACTTCTCCATAGAGGTGCAAGCGGTTGGCGGCTAACTTAAAATTTTCATACTTAAATGGTTCCCTGAGTTGGATATTCGGATTAGAGATCTGATATCGAAATTTAGCCGCATCAATGGCAAGGTCTTTGATAGAGAAAAAGTATTCTATTCCCTGCCGATTGATTGCCTTATGAATGGGTCCTAATGCTTCAATTACACCTGGAATCTTCATGAGGTTTCTATGTTCTCTCCACAACTGCATTGGATTCCTAGGCTCAGCTCTTACCCACAAATCTAATCCGTTTTCTTGCCTTTGGAAAGCATTGTAGGCTTTAAGCCATTTAATTTGATTAACCCCAAATGAAATAAATGCGTGCAATTGAATATCCCCAACAAAAGGGCCAAGGTTCAGCTTGGTCTCCTGGTCTAATACAAGGTTATGCAAATAAAACTCACACAGTAGTCTCTGAACTTTTACCCCGAAGTGCTTACAGCAGTTTATAAAATCATCGATGGTATTAATTTGTATGGGAGCACCTGCTTTGACAGCCTTTATTTTCAATTGCAAATATCTTTCCATTAAAAACAAGGCATAATTCTTAGCAAGGGCTCTACATGCTAGGACATCATTGTATAAAGAACATAAGGTATCCATCTACTTGATAACTATATCTAACCTACGCGTTACTTCGCGACTTTTTCTTCTTCCCTTCGCCACCCTTCAAAGGCCTGGCTTTCGGATAGATTGACGTTCCTAAGCTGCTGATGTAGCTCTTCATACTTTTCTCGAGGGACTGTTTGCTCTATAATCTTTTCTGCTGCTTGCTGACCTTGCGTCAAACCCTCTTGTAGGGTTACCATTCTCGTATCTCTTTCCCATGCGACGGTGGAGACTGGGAGTTTTACCTGAATTTTCCTATTGCGTTGTCTTGTGTTCATGGCCCTTATCACTCCTGAGGGTGGTGCCTCTGTCTGAATTTCCTTATCACAGGTCAATATATCATCCATTTCTATGTTAATGTGGGTATCAGTCAAATGCTATTCCTTTTTAATTTGAACAGCAGTCTGCTTCTCAACAACATTTGGAACAACAACCTGCTTTTCGATAGGGTTTTGAACAGCAGGATAGACTCTAGCCCTCCAATCCTTTGTCTTGAGGGGTTTTGCTAGAGTGGTTGCATTTTTCCTTCCCGAATTCCTTTTTACCCTTTTCCTTACTTTCAAAATCCTGATCTACTGGCGGAGCTAAACTATTACATTCAGTATTCTCTGTTGTTCTTTCCATAATTTCTTAATTTCCTCAATTTCCTTAGAAGGAACAACAGACTATTCATTGCGGCCTGGACTATGATTAATTCCCTGATTTTATCTCTGGGGTTTTTCTTTGTTGCTTTGCTCTAATTGCTCCGGGGTAAGAACCCTAACTGATTCTGTTATTTCTTGGGTGACTTCCTTCTCTGCCCCCCTTTCTTTCGGAATTTCTTCTGGTGTCATCTGGCTAGGAATGGATTGTTCTTGTTCTGCATCTCCTGTCATATTTTCATCATGAATAGGCTGATTCTCCTCTTCTACCTCCTCTGCATGTAATTCTTCAGGTGCATTTACCTCCTGAGCAGAGTGTTCTTTTGGTTCCTCTTCGGCATGGATATCTGATGGACTAGAAGGTTGGCCATATTCGCCCATATTGGCCAAAAATTTGGCCAATTCATCTTCTCTCAATGGATCCTGCAATGGGCTACCTTCCTACTGTTCCATTTCCTCCTCCTGCTCAGATTGATCAGTTTTTTCTTCCATTTCTCTTTCCTCTTTTTCCTGCATTCCTTTCTCATTGTCTTCCCCTTCTAATCGTGGGGGTTGCTCATCCCCTGTATTTTCTATCTCTACAGGTCAACTGGTATCTCCTTGGGAATTTTCCATCCTCCCTTTTAGTCGTGCTAGTTGGACCGAATTCCTTCGTTTTTCTAGATGCTCAAGTGTACCGGTGGCATGTTTACGTTTTTGGAATGGTGTGGTTAACCCTCCATCTATGATGGCAATTAACTGTTCCCAGCTGCTCTGCTACTGGGTAAGGCTATGGCTGACTATTAACCAAATCAACCCATGATGACTAACAACTGATTCTACATGTTGTGCCTTTTTTATGCTCCGTGCAATGTCATGAAGTAATGAATTCAAAAATGCAAGTAAATTTACAGAGCATTTTTGCTTTAATATAGCTAAGAGTTTAAGATGTCGTGGTCTTACCACATCTTTTCTCCCTTCACAGGTGATGTAGCTTTGAATGGTCTTTGTCAATTCTGCCCACGGCTCTCCTAATGCTACTAGAAGAACCCCCTTTCCTCTAATTTTCAGGCTCTGGCCTTCCTCCTGGAAGGTTTCTATGATCTTATGCAATCTCTCCTTCTTTAACGTCCATACAGGTCCAGCGGCTAGCAGTCCCGAGACTTCTGTGATTATGTCATCGGTGACTGCTATGTGTCTCCCCCTCACTATGGAGTGATCCTCTTGCAAGTTCTACAAGAATTCAATTGCTACAGTCTCGTTGGATTCCTGTAAGCGATTAAGATAAGTTAGCCACCCTGCTCTTGCCAAGGTTTCCCGTGCAACATCAGAGACTGTTAACACCTGCAGTTCTCTCCGAATCAATCTTCCTCCCATGTTTATGGTTTCACTGTAAAATCTCAGAATTTTGACAATGGAACGGCAACTGTTCACGCTGTTGAAACACAGAGAGGCTGACAGATGCAAGACTTGCTCAAAATCTAATGTTGCAGAGTATACAATGGAAATGGCTTATGAATAGCAAGTCATACAAAAAATAAAAAACAGTATACCATTGAGCCGTTCTATTCCCAAGTACACAGCTTCCCAAATAGTGATCTGACACATAATCTATGGAATGATGAGGTTAACCTCCCCCCCCAATGTGATAGGTCATCCCGGCCGTCAAATAAAGGAGTAGTGTGTCATTCTGTTCTGAAGCAGAGACATAAAGGAACAACGTATGGCGATATGCCATGTTTACAAAAGTAGCAAATTACCGAAATCGAGGCGTAGATTTGGAACGCTTAATACATAAGAAATTGATGTGATATGATGCGAGGCTGGGGGGATAGGACATCTGTCGTGGATACGGAGTCTCATGCGGTCATTGTCAATTTTTCTATCATGATTGGTGATAATAGATTACATGCGTTTTATGGTTCGGGAAATAATATATATTCTCCTTATGTGATTAATTACTAAGGTATAAGAAACAGAAGGGTTCTAATAACTACCTATTGGTTTAAATAATGTGACTTCAATACCATTAACAGTGCTCTGCTGCCGACAGGTGTCCATAACCTTGGCAGAGTTGTTTATTTCACCCATGGAACCATGATCCTTTGTGTATGCTTGGGGAATGTTGTGTGTTGTCAAAATGTAGGCCATTATGTTGGCTTGGTGACCAGTTAGCCATAATGCCATTCATGAGGAAGGAGCGAAAGGTGCGCAGGCCGGCTCGTGATGAGACCTCCTGTTCCAAGGGTTCTTTATTTGATATACCTTTTGGACCATATCCCTGGTGTGGTGGCCATAGTGGGAATGCCACTTCACTTTCGTTCTCATGATCATGGTAGGCTGGCTCTTGATGAGACCCCCTATCCTACATTTGACAACTTATAAGTCATTAAGGCATCATTGTTTGCTCTTTTTTCTTTCTTTTTCATAAAGTACTTTCCCATTTATACAAAAAGGGTGGTTCAACACTCCATAAGAGTAGGAATGGTGGAAGAAGTCTTAACATCTCAATAGGAAGATATAAACCCTTTGCTCTTATTCCTGAATAATAATAAAAGAGGATTAAAAGGGACCAACATGATAAATATAACCAATCAATGCAGAGTTAGTAGAACAATGACAGCAAGAGATAATGAGTAAGTGTGTCCTTCCTTCTGTCCTCTCACCAATTCAGAGAAATTTCTTATAAGAATAGCAATTTTATGATTCACTGGTTTTAGTATGTTGTGATTTGGTATCCATTGCATAAGTTCATAGCTGTATACCAAAAGACTTGAAAGAACAAGAACAGTAAGCATCCTTAATTTAGAACAGCAAGGGGAACAAGTTGTGTCAACAAGGGAGAGAAAAAGAATGCAAGTGGTGATCCTTTTGGAAAAAGGAACAGCAAAGATCAAAAATGTTGTTCCTTTGGAAAAGGAACAGCAGAACACAGCATCGTTCCTTTGAAAAAGGAACAACAAAAATCGAAAATGTTGTTCCATAAGAAAAGGAACAGCAAAACACAGAAAAGTCGTTCCTTTCGAAAAGGAACAACAAAAATAGAAAATGTTGTAACTTTCTAAAAGGAGCAGCAAAACGCACAAATGTTGTTCCTTTGGAAAAGGAACAACAAAAATCGAAAATGTTGTTCCTTTGGAAAAGGAACAGCAAAACAAACAAATGGCGTTCCTTTAGAAAAGGAACAAAAAAAATTGAAAATGTTGTTCCTTTGGAAAAGGAACAACAAAACACACAAATGTCGTTCCTTTGGAAAAGGAACAACAAATATCGAAAATGTTGTTCCTTTGGAAAAAGGAACAGCAAAATACACAAATGTCGTTCTTTTGGAAAAGGAATAGCAAAAATAAAAAAATGTTGTTCCTTTGGAAAAGGAATAGCAAAACACATAAATTTCATTCCTTTGGAAAAGGAACAGAAAAAATGTTGTTCCTTTGGAAAAGGAACAGCATAATGCCCAAGTATCGTTCCTTTGGAAAAGGAATAGAAAAAAGCAAAAGTGTTGTCCCTTTGGAAAAGGAACAGCAGAAAGCAAAAGTGTTGTTCATTTGGGAAAGGAACAGCAGAAAGCAAAAGTGATGTTCCTTTCGAAAAGGAACAGCAGAAAGAAAAAATAAAGAAAAAAGAACAAAATCAAAGAAAAATGACGGCTGACCCAAAGGGTGTTGTTCTTTTCAAAAAGGAACTGCAGAAGGAAAATGTTGTCCCTTTGAAAAAAGGAACAACAAAAATAATAACATTGTTGCTTCTTCGAAATGTAACGGCAAAGGGTTGAAAAAAAATATGTATGTACAAACATGATTCAACAAAAGAAAAGAAATTATGTATAAACTGTGAGAAGAAATAAATTACTTAATGAATCACAAGTGAGGAAGACTTCTCTCCCTCCCCCAAAATTTCCATATCAGAGTCTTGGCGTAGCTGCTGGTAGAAGGACTCCCGAGTGAGTGGTTTGCAATATTGACAAACTCGGTGGCCATTTGCCTTGAAGGCATATCTAGAACCATCAATAGTGATTAGAGTAAGAGTTCCATTTTCATGTACCTTTTGGATTTCGTATAGTCTCAACCAACAAGTCTGGAGTTTCCCGGGGAAGTCCTGAACCTAGAATCGTACAAAAGTGCCCAGTCTCCTTCATGGAAGACTTTATTTTTAATGAGAGCATCATGCCATTTAGCTTGCTGCTATTGGATCAGTGCAGTGTTTTGAAGTGTAGAGAGCCTAATTTCGTCCAGCACATTGATCTGTTGTAATCGATTAATCTGTGCCTCGATTAGATCTAAGCCAACTTCTTGTGCTGTTTGCAATGTTTGGATTTCGAATTCTATGGGGAAAATGGGTTGTTTTCCAAACACTAATTGATAAGGTGAGTAACCGGTGGTACTTCTCCATGTTGCTCTATAAGCCCACAGTGCTTCGGGTAGTCTGGCAGCCCAATCACATCTATGTGACGCAATGGTTTTCGTTAGGATTGTTTCTATTATTTTATTGTTGCTTTATACCTGACCATTTGCCTGTGGGTGGTATGGAATAGTGATTTTATGTTGGACATGATAGTTGTTGAGTGTTGAAACTATTTTGTTCCCAGCAAACTGTGGTCCACCGTCTATAATTATCTCTCTTGGAAGGCCATAACGCACAAACAGATGGAACAAGAACTGTATGAAAGAATCCTCTACAGCTCTTGGCAATGCCTCTGCTTCAACCCATTTGGTGACATATTCTGTTGCCACCAAAATATATGTTTTCTGGTTTGATGATGAGTTAATTGGTCCAACGAAATCAAGGGCCCATTGCTCGAATGTTTCAATGACTAGCTGTGGTTTCAGGGGCATCTCATCAGACTAACTAGGGCATCCTGCTCTCTGGAAACTGTCACAGGCTTGGACGAATTTCTTTGCATCTTTGAAAATCGTGGGCCAATAATACCTTGTTTGCAGCACCTTATGTCCAGTTCTGCGATCAGCGAAATGTCCGCCACATGGTCCATTATGGCAAGCTTTTAAGATGTCAAATATTTCATCTTCTCAAACGCATCTTCTGATATGCATATCTGCCCCTGTGTGGAACAGGTAACCTCCAACCCAAGAGAATCGAGCACTCCGCTGAACAATTTGTTTCCACTCATTAGGGGATATATGCTTTAGTAATTTACCTACTGCTAGGTAATTGGCAACATTAGCATACCAGGGTGTTTGAATAGCCACAGCAAATAGATGCTCGTCCGGAAATTGATCTTCAACTACTGCTACATCGATTGGCTTTGGCAATCTTGAGAGAAAATCGGCTACATGATTTTCTTTTCCATGTTGATCCTTGATTATAATATCAAATTCCTGCAATAAAATCAGCCATATAGTTATTCTTCCATTTGTGATAGGCTTGTTTGCTAAATATTTTATGGTAGAATGATCTGTATACAAGATAACAAAATATCTAGTAATGTAATGTCTAAACTTATTGACAGCATGTATTACAGCTAGAAATTGTTTTTCAGTAACAGTGTAATTTAATTCAGCAGGGGATAATTTTTTGCTGATATAATAAATTGCATATGGTTTTTTATCCTCTTCCTGCCCAAGGACTGCTCCAATGGCTGTATCTGAGGCATGAGATGATATCTGAAATGGCAAATCCCAATTTGGTCCTCGAAGGACTAGGTTGTGGACACAATCTTCTTCAGATCTTGGAAAGCACGTTCACATTTTTCTGTCCAAAGAAAATCAACGTTACCAGTTAGTGCATATAAAGGTGCAACAATATGTGAATAATGTTCTATAAACCTCCTATAATAACCAGAAAATCCAAAAAAACTGCGTTACCTCCGTTTGAATAGTAGGAGTAGGAATAAGCAAAATTATTTGGATTTTGGCTAGGTCTACCTGAATGCCAGCTGCTGAAATATAGTGTCCTAGAATAAGTCCTTCAGTCATCATCATATAGCATTTTTCATGGCTTAAACAAAGCCTGGTAGCAATGCAGCATTGTAGGAATTTTTCCAGTGTATCCAACACTGGATCGAAATCGTCACCATATGGTGTAAAGTCATACATGTATACTTCAAGTCCTTCATTTATTAAGTCTGCAAAAATGCTGAGGATAGCCCTTTAGAATGTGGCAAGAGAATTGCATAAGCCAAAAGGTAGAACTCTGTAGGAAAATGTTCCCCAAGGACAAGTAAAATTAGTTGTGTCTTGGTCTTCAGGAGCAATCTGAATCTGATTGTATCCACTAAAGCCATCCAAGAAAGAAAATAATTTTTTTCCTACCAAAGTGTCTAATACTTGGTCGATGAATGGGAGAAGGAAGTGGTCTTTTTATGTTGCTTTATTTAGCTCTCTGTAGTCCACACAAAATCTCCATTTCCCATTCTTTTTTGGTACCACCACAAGCGGAGAGACCCATTTACTATCAAACATAGGATAGATGAAATTGACATCTAAAAGTTTTTGAAGTTCAGCTTTTACCACATCTTTTAGATGAGGATTCGGTCTCCTCTGAGGCTGGTGAACAGGTCTTGCATCTTTTTCTATGTAAATGTGGTGTGTACATAATTGGGGGTCAATTCCTTTCATACCAGGGTAATCCCATGCAAATAATTCTTTATATTTCCTCAACAAATGGATGAGCTTCCTTTCTTGTTCGGAGGTGAGGTTGGCATTAATTTTTAAGGTTTTTCCCGGTTCAATTTCCACAATTTTACTATTTGCAACAGATGTAACAGGTATTGTTTGATCATGTGTATCTTTAAGAGGATCTTCTTCTAATTCATTATCAAACGTTGCCTTTATCATGTGACATTGTGTGCGGGATGTGAGTTCAATATGACTAATAAAATTATTAATGGCATCGTCTTCTGTTTGGTCTTTAAAATCAAGTGTCTCTTGTATAGTTAATGGAGATTTAATGTTATCAGTAAGGTATGATACAGGGTGCCTATTAGTTTTGATTATTGTGACACTTGGCTGCGCTGGAGGATATGGAACTAAGTTCTTGATATTTTCTTCTCTGGTTATGGTCATATTGCCTTGTCGGCAGCCAATATAAGCATCGGCAGTGGCAAGCCAAGGTCTACCTAAAATCAATGGATTTCCATCAAGTCGGGTTTTGGGATTTATTATTAGAAAATCGGTTGGATATTCCCAGGAATCAACAGAGACCATGACATCATGTAGTGTGCCCTCCGGCCTAACCACAGATCGGTCAGCCAATTCTAGCAAGGTAGAGGTGGGTTCTACAGATGTAATGCCTAGCTTTTGGCAAGTAGTGGTTGTTAAGATATTGATTGCAGCTCCTAGATCAACTAAGTCATTGGAAAGGATCTCACCATAAATTTGCATAGTTACTATTGGATTTCCTGGGTCTTCGTATTTAATGGGTGTTTCTTTTCCTAATAATAAGTCAGATAGAGTGCCAACTACTTGGACTCTTGGATTATTTGTTATATTCCTCCTTGGTTTCTTTACACATAATTCTTTGGTAGTCTTTGCATATATCAAGATGTCTTGAATGGCTTG
>APFE030312819.1:0-17251 GCA_000404065.3 Pinus taeda
TGGATGTTGGGTTACTTCAATGCTAAGATAGTAATGAACATAGCCCAAATCAATTAAAAACTTTTCCCCAATTCCTTCTTTATGGATGCAATGTAGCTTTCATTGTTCCCTGTCATTAAAACATCATCTACATATACCACGAGATATACAACAGTTTTGCCAACTTTCTTGACAAATAAAGTTGCATCATCAAGATCAAAATGATTGAAGTTGAGTTTCAGAAGATGCTCAGCTAGCTTTTCATACCAGGCTCGTGGTGCTTTTTTGAGGCCATACAAGGACTTCAAAATTTTGCATACTTTATGTTTGTGCCCCTTTGCAGCAAATCCTTCAGACTGGGACATAAAAACATTCTCTTTTAGATGTCCATTCAAGAAGGCAGTTTTTACATCCATTTGATGGACTTTCCAACCGTTCTAAGCTGCTAGTGCAAAGAGTGTCTGGATGGTGGCCCATTTTGCTGTGGGGGCAAAACTTTCCTCATAATCGACCCCTTCCTTCTATGCAAAACCTTTTGCCACAAGCCCAACTTTGTGCTTTTCAAATGAGCCATAAACTTTCTACTTGTTCTTGTAGACCCACTTGGAGCCAATTGGTTTGGTTCCAAATGGAGGATCAACCAGCTTCCAAGTGTTGTTCTTTATGAGGGCATCATACTCCTTTTGCATCGCTTCTTTCCATTCATCATGAGAAGCAACTTCTTTAAATGAAGTTGGTTCAAAATCTGTAGACAAGTTCAATTCACAATCATAAGAAACATCCATATCAACACGTGAATTAGAGTCATCTACATCACCTCCATTTTGTCGGTTTGAATTTATTGTTCCTATTTTTCCAATTTCATCAGGATGAACACTTTCAAGTGTCTTCGTCAGCCACTTTCGGGGACCTTTCTGAGATGGTCCAGGCTGTTCTGTTGATTGAGTTGGGACTGAATCAAGATTGAGTCTCCCAATTCTATCAATTACATCACTTAAAGCATCATCCGTTGTTGGAGTTTCAGTTGGGGGAGAGTGTTCTTCAGAAGAAGATTCCACATGTTGATCTAGAATAGGAACCCCCCTTCAAGATGTGGAATCTGATTATCAAATTCTTGAAATGATTTGGTTTTTGTGAATCTATCCAAGTGATCAAGTTGTCGCTCAACAACATTGTCAGATTTGGATGATTCAAGAAAAATTACATCTCTAGATACAACAAACTTTTTATTTACTTCATCATAGAGGCGGTATGTTTTGGAGGTGTTTGAATACCCCAGGAAGATAAACTTATGACTTCTAGCACCAAGTTTGTTTCTATGTATCAAAGCATAACAGGTGGAACCAAAGATCCTGAGATGTTTTATCGAAGGAACATGTCCATCCCATAATTCATAAGGAGTCTTGTTTCTTATAGCATGAGATGGACATCTATTCTTTATATATGTAGCACATAGAACGACATCAATCCAAAACATTATCTTTACATTTTTGAAGAAAAGCATAGATCGTACCATATTCAAGATTGTTCTATTCATTCTTTCAGCGACACCATTATGTTGGGGATTATAAGGCACAGTTGTTTGATGTTTGTTCCCATGTTTGTGAAGATAGTTTTCAAATTCATTTGATGTATATTCTTTTCCATTATCAGGGCGAATAGACCCAATATGAGATTGTGCATCATTTTCAATCCATTTATGAAAATTCTTGAATGTTAGGAAAGCATCAGATTTGTTCTTCAATAAATAAACCCAACACATTCTGGTGTAGTCATCAATAAATGTCATGATATATTTATTTCCATTTTCAAAAGGAACAGGCATTGGACCACATAAATATGAATGAATAAGTTCAAGAAGTTTCCTATGTGCTCTTGAATGTGAATCATGAAAAGATTGTATGCTATGCTTTCCTAGAATGCAAGCATCACATTGCTTAAGTTTTCTAGGAATTGTAGGCAAACCAGCAACACCATTTTTCTTCAATAAGCGGAGACTGTCATAGTTCAAATGTCCAAATTTAGCATGCCATAATAAACTTGATGGAAGTGTACCTTCTTCATGATGAGAATTGTATGAGAAATGTTGTGCATGAGCATATGTTCCTTGTAGTTTGAGAAGCCTTTGTTCTTCTATTCCCCTGAGTCATGACAAGTGAGTGATCAGATGCTTTTCTTACCTCAAGCTTGCCATCAAACATATGAATGGAGTTACCTTGTTGGCGGATGTGGACCAAGGACAACAAGTTTCTCTTGAGCTGTGGGAGATATAGAACATGATCCAGAAGAAAGTTTGGAAGATCAGGTAGTTTAAGCCTGATTGTGCCAAGCCCTGATGGCTTGATTTTTGACTGATCTGCAAAGTATACTGCTCCATCAACATTGTCAGTGAAATCTTCAAAAAAATCTTTTCTATGAGTCATGTGATAGGTTGCTGCTGAATCAAGCAACCAATCATTTTTCCAGGAAGCAAGTGAAGCATTAAAAAAATCTTCATTTACTCCAATGTTACATTGTGCCTCAACATAGTGAGTGGATTCAGGTGCTTTACCTTTGTATGTATCATCAGTTTTACCTTTCTGTTGGTTTCTTTTCTGCTCAATTTTGTCCGATGGTAGCTTGCATGTAGATGCATCATGTGCTCCATTTCTTTTGCAGCAAATACAGTGTAAATCTGCCTTTTCTCCTTGAGAATGTCTGCCCCCCTGCCTCTGAAATATCTTCCTCTTCCTCTTTGTCCACCTCTTCCTCTTGTAGAATCTTGAGTAGGATGTTTTTCTTTATGAGCAAGGCACACAGTCTCTTCAGAAGACTTAGGGGTTGTCTTCTTTCCAAAAGCTTTTTCTCTTTCAACAAACTTTTTCGCAAGAGAGTCAAAGGTCATATCTTTGAGATTTCCATTTGCTTGCAAAGACTCAAGATAATTGGAGTAAGTAGGATAAAGTGCCTTGAGAAAAGAAATAAGAGGGATATCCAGCTCAACCTTAGTGGATTTTATATCATGCATTATAGAATTTATTTCAGATGTAAGAGCAAGAGGATCATTATTTTGCAGTTCAAGAGTGAAGAGTTTAATCATGAGTTGGACGACTTCAAGTGCATAATGTGAGTCATAGAGTTCTTTCAGCTTTTGTAAAACTTCAAAGGCAGTTGAATATGATGAAATATGATGACTCACCTCTTTATTTACAGATGCTGTGATTAATGAATAAGCTTTGCTGTTCTTGTTTTCCCAAATGACGAGCTCTTTAATTGAGGTAGGCTGTACTGGGTCATTGTCTCCTTCTTCGACACACACTCCTTTCCACAACTCATTGAAGATGAGGGTGTGTTGTATCATCTGGGACTAATCAGGATAGTTCTCCTTGCCAGTGAGAACTATTCCTACCATAGAGATGATTGAATGCATTCTGTAAAAAAATAGTTTTGCTGATAGAAAAAATACTTATGCTAATATACAGTGAAATTGTACTCAAAAAAGAAAAAAGATTTCAAATACTTTATGCACTATGTTTTCTTCAAATCCCTCCAATGTTATAAAAAACATCCTCATATAATATATCCAACATATAATTGGACCATTAACTCAATAAGAGCAACGTATTCAATTCCACAGTGCACAACATTTCACGTTCATATACCATATATACCAATCAATGCATTCAATAAAGCAGTGTTAATATTCCACAACGCACATCATTTCACGTTCATATACCATATATAGCATATATCATTTTATATACCATATACCATATACCATATATACGTTATGGGACAACGTTATTGCCATTATTCAACGCAGTTCAATACCATTCAACTCAGTTCAATACAATTCAATAAAACCGCAGTTTAATACCATATATACGCTGATCAAACAACGTTAATATTCCACAACATTAATACTCAAACAACGTTCAAGCCACAACGTTAATATACATTCAAACAAACCGTTTTACGCATCTGCTACCATGTCAGTTCAATACCAGAACTTGGACAGGCGCATACCATTAGACAACGTTACCAAACGCATTCAAACTTCCCACTCAAATGCTGTGTCAAACGTTGTGTCAAATACCACTACAAATGCTGATACTATTCAATAAACCAAACGGTTGATACCACTGGACAACGTTAAAACTCAAACGCATAGGCATATACGAAATTCGTTTTAACGCAGATACAAATTCAGTTCAAACTCAAACGCATGGGCATATACCATTCAACGTTAAAGCAATACAAACTCAAACGCATGGGCATATACCATTCAACGTTAAAGCAATACAGGTATCTCACTGGACAAAGTTATGCATACCATTTGATATCGAACCATAACGCATTCAACAGGAGCTGGACCTTCATCAATGGTGGTGTATCTCTGCAGTGGCACCGTTAGGCCTCAGTGCTAAACAGGAAATGACAGTATGGACAGATGTGCAGTGCTGGCAGAGGTAGGTTATTTCAGAACAGAAGGGAATAAGGTAGAGGCAGAGGCTAGGACAGAGGAGTTACATGAGCATAATAGCTAAAAACAAGGAGCTGGCTCTGATACCATGTTAGGCCAGGCAGTAACTCCACAAAACAAACAATTGATTCGTCTATTATTCCATAGGTAGGTCATTGTTATATACAATAGGGAGTGATTGTTCAGTTCATCTCCCGATGACTGTTCACATTCCTAATTTAATTATTTACATAAAATTCCCCCAATCATGAAGATTAGGTGTCAACAGAATTAACCTAATGGACCACTGTAACTTAACACATAACATTTAGAGGTCTAGGCTAGAGAGTTGGGAAACATGTTCAGACGTCGTTAAACATAGCAGCTGTCGGTAACGATCTACGATACATTCTGAGTGTGATACCTCATTCCACGTACATAAGTATATCGTAGCTTGTCCACATAGTTCCAGGTATATCAGGCAGTGTTATAGTACGAAAAGTATAAGGGAGTGCTCTCACTGTGCGATTTCGCTTTAGACAGTGCTAACACGGATTGGGCCTCCACGTAATTTCAGGTATGTTTGGGAGGACTACATTAGGTTGCTATCCATCCATAGGTAACTGAGTCAGCCACCTTGTATACTGTGATACACCGAAAACAACCTTCGGGGAGATTACATGCACGTATATTAAGTCCTTGGTTCCTCCGAGGCGGTATATTGCAATTTATAGTTCCTTGATAATTCTTTTGCCTAGATTACCCTCTTTTTGTTTGTTTCTTTTTATAATAAAATCAATCAACAATCATGGAAGAAAATCAACTTTTACCCCATCGTTCGTGTAGGACAGTGAGTAAACCGCCTTTACCGCCTAAAGCTACACCTAGTCGGAAAAAGTGGTCTCCTTTAACTGAGTCTAGTACATCACAAACTTCTGGTTCTTCATCTGATTTACCAGAGTCACCTATATCGGTATGTACTACGATTCCAATTTATCCTACTATTACTGGTTTATCTGCTACTGAAGTGGAACCTGTATAATTACCTGAGGATGCTGAAAGTGAACTTAGTGAAATGGTAATTGAAGTTGTCCAACTAGAAGTTGATCCTCAACCAAAAGTTGTTCAAGAAATTCATCCTGAACCTGTTGTTATTTTACCAGAACACTTGGATCCTGAAGTTGAACAAACATAAGTTGTTCCCGTACCGGAAGACGATAGACCGGTTTATCCTCAAACATCTGTAATTGTTGAGACTTCTCCTTTATCACAGAGTCAAACACCGGAAATTTATTATGAACCTGACGGTGAAATCCTTCCACCCGGTTTGATTGCTATTGAAGGGGAATTTGAAGAAGAAACTTCACCTAGAACTCCAACTCGTTTTGGACCAGGGATTTATCTTTATCCTTCTTTTCCTTGGTTAACTTATACTGCTCCTCTTGATCTTGTTTACTTTCAAACTCCTATAGATTCATTAGGACATTTATTGGGTCATTTGACTACGGCTGAAACAAAATCTTAGAATGTATCATATGTTACAGTTGTGACAACATCTACTGTCGCTACTTCTTTGATGTTTACCACAACACCTGCGTCACATTTGTATGGTGGTCTGTCCATCCCATTGGGTTACCAATCATTATCTGGAACTCACTTCGGTGTTTCTTCTAGTCCATGGTCTTCACCCATGTCGATCTTCACCCATGTCGGTCTTCACCCATGTCATCCATAGGAATTTTACCTAGTTCTTCACTTACGGATACTGAACAGTTTGATCCATCAAGTCAATATCAAGCTGGTCCATTTGGTTACCGTCCAATGTATCCACTTGACACTAGATTACCTCCATATGGAGAACAATATGCCCAGTCTGCTTATTCTCCATACTCTGGGGGGCCACCATATGGTAGTATTCCGTCATCTTTAGGTCCATCTTATTATGGAATGGCTGTTTGTCAATGGCAACCTACAATGCCTATTCAAGCAAGGCTTCTGTATTCATCACAACCAATACAAACTATTTCATCCATACCTACTACGCCTGTCGTTACGAATTTACCACAGTTGCAAGCTCAGTGGATTGTATCTCAATCTTTGTAAGATGATCCTTCAACCTCCTACCCTCAAGTTTCAGATTTGCAGACTCAGTCTTCTTAGTCCATTTTAAAACAACCATTTCTGTCTGAAATCCAACAACCTCAGGCCACTTTACCATTAACTGGGATGACTCAGACTTATACTGGTCCAATTTATCTACAACTTGGTCAAACTAATACTGGTGGGAAACAACTGTTGTATCAACATCCGTGGCAACCACAATACCAACAAAAACAATTGCAACAATACCAAACTTAACCTGGACTTGGTCAACAAGCCTATGTTGGGTTTGGTCAACAACAAGATTACTCAGGTTTTGGTCAATAAGCCTATGTTGGTTTTGGTCAACAAAAAATTTATCAAGGTTACTAGCAGCAGATTCCTTATGCTGGTATGCAAAGGCCTATTACCCAGGCAATTCCATCTTACCTTGGTTACACTCGACCCGACCTAAACCGACAGTTGCCTTTTGTCGCAACACTTGAATTACCAGATTTAAATCAGCTTACCAATGATCCAATTCTTTATTCAGCTTGGTGGCTGGTGATTCCACACAAATTTCCTTCTGATATTCCTAAGTTCAATGTAAACCCTGGAGAAGATTCATCCAATCACATTATGACTTCTCATTTATGGTGTTCATCCAACTCCCTAAATGATGATTCAGTAAGGCTACTTCTTTTCCAGTAAACAATTACTGGTCCAGCTACAAAGTGGTATATTGAATTACCACGAGCTTCATTTGAAAAATTCACAGCCTTAGCCACTATATTTTTAACCCATTTCCAGTTACCCATTAGATATAAAATTGGAACAGAACTGTTGCCCAACTTTAAATAGACCACTACTACTCACATTTCTGATCATATTCATGAGTGGCGTCGTTGTCGTCGAATGGTCAAAACTTTTGTTCCTGATCAGCTTTTAGCCAAGTGGTTTATTAAATCCTTGTTGCCATATATCACCGAGGATGTGGCTAAGGGAGGATTTGTTACTGAAGAGAAAGTAATTTCTTGTGCCCAATACTTAGACTTGATTTACACCTAGTTTGGCACGCTCTATGATAAGATTCCGAATGCACTTAGACCAGCTTTTACTGTTCCACCTCCTCCATATAGTAAGGACTCTCATGCCGGTGATGGTGTGACAGGTTCTTCAAGCACTCAAATAGCAAGTAGACCATCTAGTCAAACACTTTCTATTTCAAATCAAACCTCTAATACACCTGATAATACAATTGCTTCCGAAATAAAGGGGAAAACCAAAAAGAAACAAAATTCTCCCCTCAAGAGAAATCATCCGATTCCTCTTCTCCAGCTAGGAAACCTCGCTATCTTTTTAATTGGGAGCACTTTACATGAGACTGTCCTCACTGCTTTGAAGTCTCAAAACTTCTTAAGACTTCTAGTACATGTGTTGTGCTGAAAGACCCTTTTCGAAACCCAAAGACTCATTTGGTTGCTACAGGTCATGCTTCCACTTCACAAGTGCTTATGCTATCCGCCACTAAACCTAATACTGATGTTTTGGTGACTATACAAAGTAAAGATTATAGTTATCCACCATCGTCGTCGAAAAACTAGGCTATAGATAAAACCAATACTTCGACTTCGATTTCATATGACTCCATTCCACCACCCATAACACCAGAGTTAACAATAAAACCGCTTAAGGGAGTTATTCATAAATCTGCATTCAACCCTCGAGCTCGAGCAATGCAAAATTATAACATAGTAGAAGATTTAGCTCAGTCACCTTCTGCTATGTCGACGCTTGAGGTGCTTCAAAATTGTCCCTCCCAAAAGCATGCTTTATTGTCAGCAATTGGTGGAATTGATCCAACGGATTCCAATCTCGTAGTTTTTAACCATGTGGGTTATACACCATAATTACCAGCACAGTTAGCATTCTTGATCCAAGTAAATGCTTTGAATCACCTCATTCACCAAACCATTGTTGACAAATGTGCATCTACTTGTATCTGTCAATGGATTGCTGGGAAACACTTGGCTCAATGCCTTTGTCACGATCAACTATGATGTTAAAAGATTTTGACAGTCACACTTATACACCTTGTGGGATTTTAACCTGTAGATAGAACTAGGGGGGAAAACTATAACTGTTGAAGTTGAGGTCGTTGACAGACCCCTTGACTACAATATTTTACTAGGAAGACTGTGGGTTTATGCTATGGCTACTGTGGTTTCGACATACTTTCGTATGATCGCTTTCCCTCATAAAGGTGAAATTACAGTAATTGATCAACTCAAGAAACTAGAAGCATTCCATTAGTTCATGGACCTTCGCTATCTCTTCAAAACATTGGAGTAGGTCTCTTCAAAGATTCTTCCCTAATGGGCACCTTTTCACTACTGTCACCATCACAAATGATGGAAGTTGCAAAAGTTGAGACCTGTAACATGTTATCTTCCACTTCATATGACTCATGGAAGATTTCCAATAATTCCGAACTTGATATGCGTAATGGAACCATGCCGCTAAGCCCAATTGAGCTCGCATAACAATCAACCTTTTTGGCTTGTGCAGCAAATCCAAATCCATCATCACCGATTGTATGGGTTGATCGTTTGTTAGAATATGGTACTTCCTCTGATCCTTTTTCACGTACATTTTCTACTGATGAAGGAATCATCCAATAAATGATGACAAAAGAAGAACCATGGGTAGATTATCATCATCGATCCCATCTTCCAGATCACATAGAAGATATTCCAGATGAACTAAATCACCCTTCAATCGTTGATTTCCTTTCAAATTCTGTATTTATAGACACAGTGGGTTCTGAATGAAACTTATCAAATATCGAAGAAACCATTTCTATTGATATTTCGACCAAACCTGGAATTGTAGAAAACATCCACGTTGGAAAATCTTGTTCTCCATCAGAACTTGAAACTTACCATGCTCTTTTTCATGAATTTCGTGATATAGTTTCTTGGTTATATGAGGAAATGCCAGGTATTGATTCTAGTATAGTTGAACATGAGATTAAAATGTATCCTGATGTCAAGCCGGTACAACAACATCTCTGTCTTGTTCATTTGAAGAAGGTTGCTGCCATAAAAGAAGAAGTTAAAAAACTTTTGCATGCTGGTTTCATATACCCCGTTCCTCTTATCGATTGGGTTTCCAATATTGTTCCTATCATGAAGAAACAAGGAACAATATGAGTTTGTGTTGATTATAGGGATATTAATCATGCTTGTCCAAAAGACAAATATCCCACTTCCTTTATCAACCAAATAATTGATGAATGTGCTGGATGTGAAATATTTTCATTTATGGATGGCTTTCCTGGCTATAATTAGATCAATATCAGCCTAGAAGACCAATCTAAAATTGCCTTTATTTGTCCTTGGGGCACATTCGCAGATATGGAACTACCTTTTGGTTTGAAGAACATTGGGGCAACTTTTTAGAGGGAAATGAATTATTCCTTCCACGACATCAAACACATCGCTCAACCCTATCTAGATGACTTACCTGCTCATTCACGGAAATGGCCTGATCACCCATAACATTTGAGAGCCATCTTTTTGCAGTGTTGACACTACAAAATTCGACTCAATCCACATAAATATGTGTTTTGTGTTAGTTCTGGTCATTTGCTTGGTTTTGTAGTGTCCAAAGAAGATATTCGACTCGACCCCTTGAAGGTTAAGGCAATTCTTGATCTGCCTCCACCTTCCAGTTTACTTCAGTTGCAAAGACTCCAGGGGAAGGCTAACTTTCTAAGGAGATTCATTCCCAACTATGCCGAAATGGCTAAAGGATTTACTTGTCTTTTGAAAAAGGGAATTTCATTCCATTTGGACCAGGTTACACAAGCTTCCTTTGATGCTCTGAAATATACCCTGATCCGAGTGTCATTAATGTATTCCCTTAATTATCAGAATGACTATTTCCTGTATCTCGCTACTACATATACAACCATTATTATGATTTTAGTCCAAGAAGAAGATGGGATTGAACATCTGATCTATTATTTGAGTCATAATCTCAATTATATGGAAGTTAAGCTTTCTTACGTGGAGAAGCTAGATTTGGCTTCTGTTCAAGCTGTACCGAGATTTCACCATTATATCCTGCTCCAAAAGACCACTGTCATTTCGGATTGCAACCCTATGACATACATTTTGTCACGTCAATTGCTGGGGGGAAAATATTCAAAATGGATTGTCATTTTGCAGGAATTTGATTTGGAATTCGTCAAATCCAAGTCAAATAAATATCTAGTTTTTGCGGAGCTTCTTTGCGACCTTTCCTTTACCGCCATCGACTCAACAATGGAACCATCAATTGTGGACGAGTCTCTATTTCTGATCTCATTATCTGACCTTTGGTATGGAGATATATTGATCTATCTCCAAGCCAAAACTTTTCGGTCCGATACCTCTCACTTATAACAACAATGTATTCAATATCAAGCCAATTATTATCTGATAATTGGCGACACCCTTTACCGTCACGGTATCGATACAATTTTCATAAGTGCCTCACATATGAGGACGTCGAGAAATTTCTAAATGATTGCCATTTTGGAGCTTGTGGTGGACATTTATCTGGTTATGCTACCACACAGAAAATTCTCCGTGCTGGTTACTTTCGGCCTACCATATTTAATGATTGCATTACTGCTGTCAGAAGTTGTCATGCATGCTATATTTTTGACAGTAAAACTCAATTACCACTTGCACCACTGCATCCTGTCTTCGCTATTGGACCATTTGCAAAATGGGGCATTGATTTCATGACATGTAACCCTCACTCGGCTAGGGGGCATGGCTATATTATTGTTTCCATTGACTATTTTACGAAATGGGCCAAGGTGATGCCTACATTAAACAATAGTGGTGAGGCAGCTGCACCTTTTCCTTCAACCATGTGGTTGCATGATTTGGTGTACCACAAGCTATAGTTACAGATCATGGTTCACATTTTCGCAATCAAATGATGACTGAATTAACTACCAAGTTAGGACTCTCACATGATAGTTCTACTTCTTATTATCCACAGGCTAATGGACAAGTTGAAGCCATCAACAAAGTCCTTAAGAAAATGCTTCAACAAATGACAGGAGTTCACAAACTAAACTGGGATTTGATCCTGTACTCAGTTTTATGGGCTTACCGAACCTCAGTAAGAAACAAAACTAGATTCACACCTTTCCAATTGGTGTATGGTCTTGAGGCAATATTGCCAATACAATGTGAGATTTCATCACTAAAATTTGCAATTGACTTGGTACCTGACACTTCTGATGAGGAAGCACATTTCTTAGAACTCATCCATCTAGATGAAACACACCGTGAAGCTACATTAGCCAATGAAGCACATAAGAAACGAATTAAGGCCCAATATGACCACAATGTCAAGCCTTGCATATTCTCAGAAGGAGACCTAATATTGCTTTATGATCAAGTAGCCAATAAATTAGGAACAGGAAATTTTGAACCATTATGGATGGGCCCCTACATTTTTAAGTGTGTTTTGGAAAAAGGCGCTTACGAGTTTGATCCAGACTTAAACAGGAACGCAACAAATTACAGAGATAACCATATACACAAAGATGCAGCGGAAATAATACTTCATTTCATTAATGGAAAATACTGAAATATGCTTACAACCAGAAATGGAATTAAACCAGCTAGGGCGATGGCAGCTTATCTTTGAGAAGAGATGTGTGGCTAATGCCCTCTGAACTATGTTACAATGAGGCTCGGAAGGCCTATTTATTGTTGAAAACAATGGAAACCCTTCACTTTCAAAACCTAACCCTAGAAGATGAAACGCCAAATTGTGGGCCCCGTTTTTGGGTAAGTTGGTACATCAACTTCCCGGGGTTGCAAATTGGTCGTATTATCTCCGTTTGACATGCATGATAGCCCGTTGGAAATATCTCTCCGAGGACTACGACGGAAAAGACGAATTTTACACAAAAAAATTGCTAGCGGTAGATTTCCCAAAAAACGTCGTTTAGGGCCTCAAAACGGCTCCGGAAGTTTAGGACCCGAAAAACTGCTAAAAATAGTAAATTGTGCTATAATTAAGGAAAATGAAAGAACTGAAAGAAGCACTAGAGGGGATCCACGTGGAATTAGCGGGTGGCCACCAATATCCACCTGGATCATTCCTCCCCCCTTAGGAAGCAATGGTCCCCATTGCGTTGAGTTCCTCCATGAGATGGGGGAACTTCTGCTGCACTTGGTCCCTGGTGAGCCACTTGCCCTGGTGAAGGAGTTGTCTTGCTTTGACAACTCAATACAGTTGGATATTCTACAGGCGAGTGTGCTTGAATCTGTGACTGTCCATGATCCGATCAGTTGCAGCTTGTTCCATGCAAGCTGGATTTTACACTCTGTGGGTGTGAGTTGTTCTGCAATGTCAGACGTGTCTAGTAATGGCAGAAAGTATGGCCGAAGGCGGTCGACATTGAACACCGGGTGCAGGCTAAGGAATGGGGGAATGCTGAGCTCAAATGCATTGCCTCCCACAGCCTTGGTAATGGTGTAAGGGCCATATCGGAGTGGTCTAAGTTTCCGATAGGCTCCGGTAAGGCGTTCCTTTTGCAAATGTAACCAGACTTTGTCACCCACCTGAAACTTGTGTGGCACCTGATGTTGATCATGTCGTCGTTTGTACTTAACATTTGATTTCTCCAGAATGTCATGGACCCGCTGGCGAATAGGTTGGATGTGATTAATGAAGTTGTTTGCCTTATTTGTTTCGGACTGGACATGAGCAGAATCTACATGAGTAGCTGCAAATGGCATGGCCACATCGATGGGACATAGTGGCTGGAATCCCAAGCCCACCTGAATAGGGCTGTAGCCAGTTGAGCTGTGGAGAGCCCGGTTTTAGTTGTGCTGAACATACGGGAGGCTCTCGTCCCATGTGCATGGATGCTTTGAGTTGTACATGCACAGAATGTGTATGATCATCCTGTTGACAACCTTTGTCTGGCCATCAGTTTGAGGATGGAAGGCTGTGGAACTAGTGAGTTTGGTGTCTAGCATCGACCAGAGACTAGACCAAAATGTACCGAGGAACCTGCTATCTAGATCTGAGATGATAGATTGTGGGATCCCAAAGTGTACCCACACTTGTTCAAAGAAGAGTTTAGCAGTGGCTTCTGCTGTGATATTCTTCTTGCAGGCCACCATAATGGCCATCTTTGAGAACCTGTCGACGACCACAAAACACAGTCATTTCCATGCTTAGTGGAAGGAAGGCCTGACATGTAATCCATGGAGATGGATTCCCAAGGTCGATTAGGGGTAGGCGGTGGGGTATAGAGGCCTTGCTTCTTGATGGTTGGTTTGGCAATGGCGCAGGCAGTGCATGACCTGATGTACTTCTCGACATCCTGTCGAAGGTTCAGCGAATAGAAATACTTCTGTAGTACTGCCACCATTTTTTCGACCCCAAAATGCCCAACAGCCCGACTGTAGTGTGCTTCCTAAATCATCTTGGCACGCTCACTTGAAGGAACAAAAAGGTGACCCAGGTGGCATAACAGGTCGTCCTGGAGGTGAAAATCTGGAACATGCTGACCCTCCAAGAGGTTTTGGTATGTGTGGCCGAATTCCGGGTCGCTTTTGTAGAGCAGTGGCCAATCAAAAGTCTCGTGCCCATAAGAGTTGAGCGCGGTGGTTAACGCCATGATCGGTGGTCGACTGAGGCAATCTGCAACATTATTAGTGCTGCCCGTCTTATACTTGATATTCAAATGGAACTGTTGCAGGTATGTGGACCACTTCTGATGGCGATCATTCTGCAATTTCCCTTGGGTCTGTATGAAATGCAGGGGTCGGTGGTCTGTGTGGATGACCGTTTCCTTCCCCAAAATGTAATGCTTCCATTGTCGGCAGGCCTGCACAATGGAATACATCTCTTTATCATAAGTGGGATACTTCCGGACTGTGTCTGAAAGTGTTTCACTGTGATATGCCACTGGATGCCCGTGTTGAGCAAGGACTGCCCCAATAGCATAGTCAGAGGCATCTGTCTCGACCTCGAATGGTTGTTGTAAATCTGGTAACGCGAGCACTGGTGCTGTGCAGAGGCGATCTTTCAACTCTATGAATGCCTTCTGTTGAGATTCAGACCAAAAGAATTTGGCCTTCGCTCCTCCCTTGGTGGCTTGACTCAAAGGCCAAGTGATATGAGAAAACCCCAACACGAACCTGCGGTAGAAGTTGGCAAGACCTAGAAAGCTGCGGAGCTCTGTCAGAGTGGTTGGAGATGGCCAATCCGGAATGACTTGGATCTTGGCTGGATCCATATGCACCCCTTGTTCATCAATAATGTATCCCAGATATTGAACCTGGGTCATGCCAAAAGTGCATTTCTCCAAATTGGCACATAGCTTGTGTTGCCGCAGTGTTTGGAGAACCTGCCAGATGTGGTGGAGGTGCTCTTCCTAACTCTGGCTGAAGATCAGAATGTCATCCAAGTATACCACTACAAATGAGTTGGTGAATGGCCGCAAGATGTCATCCATTAGCCTCATGAAGGTTGTGGGAGCATTTGTCAACCCGAAAGGCATAACCAACCATTCGAAAAGGCCTTCCTTGGCTTTGTAGGCAGTCTTCCATACATCAGAGGGTTCGATCGGTACCTGGTGATATCATGACTTCAGATCAATCTTGTTAAAATATTTTTCCCCCTTTAGTTGGTCCAGGAGGTCATCAATCTGTGGGATCGGGTACCTATTACGGACAGTGATCTTGTTCAGCGCCCGATAGTCAATACAGAGTCTCTAAGTCCCATCCTTCTTCTGTACCAACACAATTGGGCTGCACAAGGTTGATGAACTCGGACGAATGTGCCTTCTGAGCAGCTCCTGAATCTGCCTCTTTATTTCATCGTTCTCCAGAACGGAGCGCTGATAAATTGGTCCATTGGGTAGCGGCGCACCTGGGGTCAGATCGATGGAGTGCTTGACCTGACAGTGCAGAGGAACCCCTACGGGGGAGGTGAAGATGTCCTCGTACTCCACGACCTTGTCCATCTGTAGTTGTCATGCAGAGGGGCCTTGTCTGGAGTTTTTCGCCACCGTCTTCTTCTTTCCTTGAGGGCGTATCATCAGGAAAACAAACTTTCCAGTTTTGGAAATGAGCTTACTACATTGTTTTGCAGTAATCAAAGAGATGGCAGTAGGCGGTGCTACCTCTGGTATCCTGTAAAACTGATTTCCCAATGTAATAATAACAGCACGGGGTCTTGATTCATACACAACATGTCGCTTCCACAAGTATGGTTGTCCTAATAATACATCACAAACTTCAAGGGGAGCAATGTCACACAATACCTCATCTGTGAAGGGCTTGATGTTGTATGGAAGGCGACACTGTTGGCTCATGCGAAGATCCTGTCCTTGGTGCAGCCACCCAATGGTGTACGGTTGTGGATGTTCTATGGTCGGTAAGCCCAACCGCTTCACGACCTCTGCCTAAATGAGGTTCTTTTGGCTCCCACTATTGACAATGAACTGTAGTGGGGAACCCCTTACCCACATCTGGGAGTGGAAGAGACGCTCCTCCTCCTCTGGATCTTTGGGTTCATTTTTCTGGATCTTAGCAGTAGCAACAATGGCGTTTGGATCTGCATCAATGATCTGCTTCCCTTTTTCATTCCCCTTGTCGGGTTCTGACTCAGAGTCGGAACCTGCATCTGATTCTGAAACCTTTAGCTCAGCCACTAGCGACTGCTTCGCCCGACACTCACCTGTGTTGTGAGTAAAGCTCTTATGGAACTCACACCATTTTCCCATGTCCTTTTTCGGCTTTGCGGCACTGTTCTTTGCTTGTAGCTTTGGCAGGTTGTCTTGGGCTGCCTCGCCTTGGCTTTGTCCTTTGTTCTGTGGTTTCGGGGCACCTTTTCCTTGCTTTGGATTCGCAGATCCAAAATCTCACTTCTTTTGTTTAAACTTTTGCTTGATCTTGACGGCATATCGGTATGCTATGCCGAGCAAGGAGATGTTCAGGAACTCCATTTCTTCCTGGATGTACTTGTGTAGGCAGTCGCGGTATTTGGGTATCAAATTCTGCTCCGAATCCTTGATACCCAACTTCATGCGAAGGGTATGGAAAAGATTGGTGAACTCCGACACATCTTGATCCCTTGCCTGCTGCAGCGTGGTCCACTTTATGTATTCATCCTCATAGCTTCCAACAGGGTAGTATTGCTCCTTAATGGCATCTCAGAATGAATTCCAGGTGGGTACGGCTGAAAATAGCAAGCCTGTAGTTTCATCCTTCTGCTCGCAGTAGGTTTCCCACCAGTCCTTGACGTGGGGGGCTGCTTTGAGAAGAGCGAAAACAATCGTTTCCCGACTCGAAAATTCATGAACAGAAAAATAACCCTCTAGCAGATTTAGCCATTTATCTACGGCATCTGCGTCTATCTGACCCTCGAATATGGGGATTTCAAAATTAACTTGTACTTTAAAGGGCGTGGCGTTTCCAGAGTAGCTGCTGGAAGCCGATGCGTTACTTTTGGGTAGCCACTGAAGGATTTGGGCAAAGCTGTCCATCATGGAGTTCCGCTGTCGCTCGAGGGCGTCTTCAAGCAATATTTTGATAGGATCTCCTGCTCCCTCGTCTTTCTTCTCATCCTCCATGGGAGGCCGTCGAGATTTGCGAGGCTGGTCTTGCAAAGGTTCGACCAGCTCAAGCCCTAACTCCTTATATCCCGACCTCGTTGGGG
>APFE030312819.1:17271-31511 GCA_000404065.3 Pinus taeda
TTATCTCTAAGAAGAGATGTGATAGCTACATGCCTCTGAATTGTGTTATGATGAGGCTCGAAGGCCTATTATTGTTGAGAAACAATGAAAAACCCTTAACATTCCAAAACCTAACCCTAGGAGATGAAACGCCAAACTGTGGGCCCCGTTTTTTGGGTAAGTTGGTACATCAACTTCCCGGGGTCGCGAATTGGTCGTATTATCTCCGTTTGACGTGCATGATAGCCCGTTGGAAAGATCTCTCCGAGGAATACGAAGAAAAAAATGATTTTTAGACAGAAAAATCGTTGGCCGTAGATTTCCCAAAAAACGTCGTTTAGGGCCCGGAAAACTGCTAAAAATAGTAAACTGTGCTATAATTAAGGAAATTGAAAGAACTTAAAGAAGCAATAGAGGGGATCCAAATGGAATTAGCAGGTGGCCACCAATATCCACCTGGATCAGAGTTGGTTGATTATGATGGAATTCCATTGTTGTAGCCCCAAAACGAGTTGTATCTTAAGCATTACTATGCTTGATTGTGCATAGTAAAAACACGGTATATAAGCTTTGATTGCGTGTGTGTGTCACAATGTGACTTTTAGGGTTTTTATGTCGTTAGTAATCCACTTTGCATTTTTTGAAAATGTTGGAATCTTTGGAACCATTTGTTGGTTGTGCCAATGGTGCTAGTCGTAACATGCAGAACCTATCCTCTGCAACATGGGCCGTATTCACTCCATGTGGCAGGTTAGTGAGTTTTCAAGGGATTTGTATTGGTCATTCTACAAGCAATATCGCTTAGTATAGTGCATTCATCGAACTCCTCTCTGATGCCATTTCACTTGGCATTTGCCGAATCATCATTAGGCTAGACTCACAACTTGTCGTACTACAACTTACAAATGTTTATCCCATCTGTAATCCAACTATTCATCGTATATTCCTTAGAGTTCGTCTCTCAGAAAGACATTTTGATTACATTCAATATCAACACATTTCCAAAAAATTTAACACATTGACTAATTCTTTAGTGAATTACATGTTAAACAGACATTTATGACATATGTCAAGAGAAAATTTTCAATACACTTCAATAGTTGAATAGGATTACACATAACCATACAAAAACACTGAAATTAAAATAGATAGATGTTCAAAGTTTTTACAAAAAATTGTGTCTAATACATGTTGGTCATTTGACCTCAAAACCTCAAAATGCATATAGTAAATCATCCTAAGTAGATCTAATGATGCTCATGATTACATGTCACTGTATGAGCTCACATGCGCAATAGCTTCATCCAATGACTAGGTACACAAATAGTATGGCACTGTAGTATCATCAGTAACTCGATCCGAAACTTTGGTACACTGAGGGCTAACCCTTCTATATGATGTTGCAACTTTGCCAATGTCTCATTCAAATCTAAATCCTAGAGAACTGCGCTTCCAAAATTTCTCCCCGCTTGTTCACCGGCCTCCTGTTGATGACCCATTGGTCGAAGAGTGCCAACATTTGTATACATGAGAACATTTTTAGTTTAGTCTTGGAAACATCAAAAGACACAGAAACATGTAAAAACTCAAAAAATAAAAAATACATGGTCAAAACAATTTACCTATAGCACCCCATTGAGCACCCATTGGTATCAAATCTGGATCTCTATGGAAATCCATCCTTGCATATGGATGCTCCTCTATGACAATATGTTGTTAACGGAGCCAACTGAAGAATGTGGTAGAAAATGATATTGATAACTGACCAGCATGTCTAGCCATCAACTTTACCCATATTTGCATCCGCGGATCTCTAGGACTAGCTAAATTCAGTGTCACATGTTGAGGTTGCATCAATGGAATTCTCTCCAAAGTAAAAGTGATCAAGATCGATCCATAGTTGAAATTTTTTTTCTTACTGATTTTTACTTTAGTCAACTACTCTTTCATAAAAAAGAATACTGCCTCACACCAGTTGAACATAGTTGGCTTTAGATACTCGAGCGCAAACTGCATGTATGATCTATTTGTGACATGAAGTGTCACGCTACCCGCCAGCTTTTCGATAGTAAAGAGGATTGTTTGCAAGGGCATATCACGAACATTCGTGATGTTTATATTTCCCTCTTTGCTAGGATGTGTACCTGGCCAACATAATTGTCAAATGTAGCCCCTCACTGATTCACCCCCACGGGTAGAACCTAAAAGAGAAATGGGGGACCACATCTCAAAAATCCTGTGAGAAAATAAACATCATCGATCAATATAGGGAGCACTTTGTCCCCTATGTGAAAAGACTTGTTCTGTTGGATCCCATGAATGAGCCAAGACTACAATAGTTCTAACTGTTACCTCATCCTAGATAACCTTAAATATTTAAGTAACCTAGAATATTTGAGGGCCTCAATAGTACCAGGAACATTTAGGGAAACCATATCTTGTTCTTCATGTTCTCTTTCATGCCATGTGATAGCCATTCTGATTCAATCAAAGTCTGAAATCACACCATAGGCTTAGTCATGATCCATTTCATGCAAAAAACTGAAGAGATTTTGTGTAGAAATGATGAATCAAATTTCTAAATTGCGCCCAACGCACCCTTGATCTTTAGATAGTGCGATGTAGAGAAATTTCCCTTCTGTTTGACTGCTCTGCAACATAGTTTTCGATGCATAATGGTGCGTTGATCCTAGGGTGTGATATATTTACCCTAGGGACCTGAAAACCCTAAAAGTTTTGCCTGAAATTGAAAAAGAATGACCTTAAATGAAAGAGAAGAGGTATATCTCCTACCTGGCCCTAACAGCACGAAGAATGATCCATAGAATCTCCCATAATCAGTTGCTGAAATTTGAGGTAAAAAATGGTTTAGAGCACAAAACTGAATGGTAAATGTCAAATGGTAAAATGACTTGGTAAATTCTTGTTTTATGGTTATTTCATGTTCATTAAATGAATACTATATTTTTACCTATTTTTACCAATGAAACAAGTATGTTTAATCCATTTGGTGGTTCTTTGAGCAGGTTTATAACTGACATAATGAATTTGACGTGCATGATTGTAAAATGTACTTTTGACCACAGAGCATACTTTGATATAATTTTCGAGCTCTGTTAAACGTCGAAAAAGGAACCCCCCTAGAGTCCTCTTTCAACTCTTTTCAGAATCTCAAAATATGCAAAGATTGTTGGGCACTTGCCCTTTTCATCTCGTAAATGGATTGGAAATGACATCTACTTAGTATAAGTAAAACCCTTTTCCGGACTGAGATAGATTACTTACGAGAAAGGAATATGTTGATCGAACATGGTCAATAGGTTCTCTCTTGTATTATTTTACACTTTTTCAAACTTGAGAGACAAATTTATGAAAAAGAAATTGTGGAGTTTTCTTTTTGTCCCTTTTCAAACTCTCTAAATATGAAAAGGATCGAGTTTTCATTGTCGTTAAATTCTTTAAAACATCAAATTGTGACAAACTTGTCCATCATGACAAGACCAAGTTTCACCACTAGACTCGTTAAAACATCACATTGTAATGGATTCACCCAAAGGGTAGAATTATACATCAAGCATATGTTATCCTCCTCAAGCTTGTTAAAAAATAAAGAGGTACTGGTTAGCAATGACTGGTGAAAATGGAAAAAGGGATAAATCACTTTATGGTAGCAAGTCGCTCTTGAACATGGCACTTTCACTTCATCTCTATGACTATTTGGGTTGGGTTATCTACTTGATGGTTATAATACCTATGGTCTATCACACCATCCATCACTTTGGTTTTGGGTCAATGTTACCAATTCATTCAGTGTCGCCGACATGTTCAAGAGAAGTCACTCAGTAAACTTCATCCTTATCAATACTCATAAACCTTCATTTTCATGATTTCCATTCATGAACATTGTGTCATCAGTCGCATTCTATCTTCAAAATAATTACACTCATTTCATGTCATTGGTGGGAGATACATCAAGGCCCTCCTGCGACGAGTCACTTCTTGTCAACATCAACACATTATCCAGGAAGTTGACTTAGAAACACCCTTCTAGTACCTTGAGGCTTGCATACATCAATGGCAAGTTTCTCACTTTCGATGACAGGTTTACATCATATGCCTTTGACCGAAAGACTTTGTATGGTGTTCGACATCAAAAAATCTATTCACACCATGCATAATGTACTATAGTACCTTGAGAATCATTATCATTATTGGTGATTTCTCTTGCATCTGTTAACAACTTACATCATTGGTTGGTAATCAGACGGTGTCTTCCCATGTTTGAATACAGATCACATTTTCACATGGTTAGAATCGTACTTGAGCAAACAATTGAATAAGATAGAGGACCCCAGATCTAGTTTCACCCATCCAAGCTACGATTTCAGGAGAGTACTAAATCATATGTACAATGGATTTACACAGATAGTCATCTTATCATGGATCTATATCTGTAGACAAGTATTTGATTTATGTACATGTAATGAAAAGTTTATATGCTGAGCATGGGTATGCCTTCTCTTGACAATTCATGAAAAATTCAAATATATCATGATATTATGTATTGTAGTTGATGTAGGTCACCATTTGCTTCAAGTCCTCCTCATCACATCAGAAAGAATATCACTCAACATTATCATTTTTGACTTCATACTATAGGGGAAACTGTTATAGGTCTATTTGGTCACATCACTACCGATGATCAAATGAGTGTAAATAGGGTCTATAAAACTCTAATTCAGTTGCTACATGCCCTATACATCCCACCTCATTGAGTGCTTCCATCCATGAGAGTTTCCTTACTTCAAACCCTGCTGAAGTGCTTCCTTGGGTCACCAACGCACCCCTAGTCAGGGGTAAGTGCTCTGTAGAGTAGGTATCCCCATTCAAGGCTACATTGCAGAGCACCTAAGCCCACTCAAGCTTGCACTGGCCGAGAATCCTTGAAATGTTCATTAGATCCTGAGTATATTCCTCCTTTCTAAAGCCTTCTAGAAGGAACCCAACTCCTATCCTATCAAGATGAGCTCAACTTAGGATAGCCTTGGATCATCTAATCCTCTATCCTCTCATCCCTTTGAACATGGAAACTAATCATCCAATTATGGAAAACCATTCAATGCCATATTAATGACAAAACCACTTGCATTCATCTATAAATTGGCCTCCCATCACAGAGACAAAGAGCTTGGATATTATAGAGAAATGCTATTGGTTTAGAGACTTGAAATCATTGTCAAGGTAATGTTATGCTGTTGGATTGATGTTGCTATTAGTGTGATGAGGACTTGGACTAAGCTGGATGAGCGACACGAGATCGAACCACGTTGGGTGTAACTTCACCTTCTATCAATTAATAAATTTGTTTGTTCCTGTTCCAATACTTTTTTCTATATCTATGATGAATGTATGTTCAAATGTTGTCGATTCCATTTGTTTACAATAAATAAATCATATGATTTGATTGTTGTCGTGTTCTGTTTATGTTGGTAGGTACCAATTGAGTGAATTTAGTTTGAGCGGGAGCGATGGGAGAAACTCAAAGGAGATCAAAGGAAGCGAAGGATCACAAGTAGGTTCTTTTATCTTATCTGTTTACTGTAGGAAAATGCTAAACATCTTTACATTAGTTTTTCTAAGTGTAACTACCCACTTAGGGAAGATATAATTATCCGTAGGTATACATTTCGTATAACAGTCAGGTATCTAGCCCAAGCTCATATTATCATGTATGTGTTCTACCACATGGATCTTGAGGGTCATTTTTGGGAATATCGGTAGGAAATAAGATGAGTTGATATGTGCTCCCCTATATCACCTATTCGTCGATATGGGGTCGGAGATATTTAGCCCCCCCATGAGATTCTAGGTTGAGATATACTCTCTGATGATGTAAAGGGTGGTAGCTTTATCTCCTTGATGATTCTTTTTATTTATATTAGATAATTTTTTAGTAGGTAGAGTTGAGTAGAGATGAGACACGATATGTTGACACGATGACATGTTGATTGATGGTCATAATATATTGATAGGTGGAATTTTCCCTAGTTGAGAGGGAGTGTTAAATTATGAAACTAGGGTTAGATTCTACTTTTGACAACTAATTTGATGGAGATGATGATTACATTGAATTCCTCTTTTCAATAAGACCAAAATTGACCTAAGTATCATCAAATTTGGACAAGGGAAAGTGTACTTATGAATACAAGCCCACATATGCATACTTGAATAGGTTGACCCTAATGGTAAATTGGTCACCCTTGGAAGCCTATAAATAAAAGTGACCTCAAGATCATTTGGACATCACCAAGAATCTTCTTCTTCTCTTCTTCATTGATTGGTTTGCATAGGTCTGAGGTTGGGTCGACAAAAGAAGTTCGCAAAGGTCTGAAATTATAGGGTCTAAAGCTCACATCTATTTTTAAGGTTTTGGGTTATAGCCGTTGTCTCGTCACAAGACAAATTAGATTGCAGTCACTAGCTTGCAAGATCAAGGGAGTTACTAGAAGACTTTATTCACTCACACAAATACTCCTCCATGCGACTGGAAATTTTGACTGAGATTTGACCATTGACCAAAGTTAACTACAGTTAATCGCAGGTGGGAAAAGTTGTCTCTCATATATTTTGATGTAGGAAACATTTTTCTGAATTTTATTGGGTTTTTTGCTGGCTGATATTGTATTGGGCTCATTGTACTCTCTGGTGAACTTTTTATGATAATCTACTAGAAAAATAATTTCAAAGGGTTTTCCCCCTTGTGGGGTTTTTCACTGGTCTTTGACCAAAATTGGCATCTCTTGTTAATGTATTGATTATATTCTTTGTCATTTCATTTATTGTTCTATCTTCAATTATTTTTCATGATTGGAAAGATTAATTGTTACTAGAAATATTGCTAATTTAAGTATTGAATTAGGTTAAAGTAATTGATACAACATAAAAAAGTTTGAAAATTTAACACACTCCCTATAGGGAGTGGTTTTGTGAGTAAAAGAAATATGACGCTGGTGATGTCTTCTTAGGGGATGCTAGGAAGGCCATAATCATTGGACATGGAAAAGTCAAGCTGAAGTTGCAAGGTGGAAGGATTAAAACACTTCTTGGTGTTTTGTATATTCTTGCATTGGCCAGAAATATGATTTCTGTAAGTAAGATGGATGATGCACGTGTAAAGAGTGTTTGAGAAAGATACCTATAAGATGGTTTAGGGAGAATTGGTATTGACGCATGGAGCTCAGATTAGAACTCTGTACAAGCTTCTGGGTAGCACTGTCATTGATGGGTGCAATAGTTTTATGGTTCTGAAAGTGGAGTAGAAAATATAATGGTCTCTAGAGAAAATACCATGCTATTGGAGAGAAGGGCCCTCGAATATTGCATGGTAATGGTATGGTAGAAGGTATGTATAAATTTTGTCTATATTTTTATTTCCGTGAACATTGTGTATATGGGAAGCATAATCGGGTGACTTCCCCCTCTAGTGCTAAGAGGGTGAAAGGGCTATTAGAACTTGTGCACAGTGATGTGTTTGGACCTGTCTCAGTTCCATCACTAGGTAAGTCTATGTACTTATCGAGGAATACATGGATATATTTCCTCTAGAAGAAATCTAAAGTCTTTGACATGTTTAAAAAATTTAAGGCTCTGGTGGAAAATCAGACAGAGAAGAAGATTAAGGTGTTGAGGAAAAATATTGGTGGAGAGTTTTGTAAGAAGGAATTTGAAGAGTTCTATAAGAAGTGTTGTATAACACAATATAATACTACTCCATACATACCTAAGCTAAATGGAGTTGCAGAAAGAATTAATAGGACGATGATGGAAATGGAAAGAAGCATGCTCAATGGTGCCATGTTAAAACAATAATTTTGGGTAGAGGCAATGGATACTGCATGCTACCTATTTAATAGATCACCTTCATCAACATTGGAGGATAAGACTCCACATGAGGTATGGACTGGTAAGAAGCCCTCTCTCCCACATCTCAAGGTATTTACCTATGATGCATATGTACATGTTCCAAATGAGAAAAGAACCAAGTTTGATTTTAAATATGAAAAGTACATCTTTATTGGGTATAAGGATGGTTTAAAAGGTTATAAGCTTTGGAACCCATAAACAAGAAAGGTTGTGTACAACCAATATGTAGTGTTTGGAGAGGTGAAGGATGTTATTAAACATGAATTACTACCAAAGGAACCTGAAAATATAGAGTTTTAACTAAAGGAGAAAGAATCAAACTCTATAGTAGAACATGAATCAGAAGAGGAAGAGCCACAAACTCTAGTTTTGAGAAGATCAATTTGAGAGAGAAGGTAGCTAGAGAGGTACAGTCCATATGATTTATGTTCAATTTTTTCTTTATCTATTATTGATGACGATCTCATAACTATCATGTAGGAAATGGATTTAGAGGATAACAAATTCTGGAAAGAGGCCATGGTTGAAGAAATGGCATATTTGGACAATAATGAGGCTTGGGATTCGGTGGAGTTGCCGAATGGAGGGAAAAACATTGGCAACAAATGGGTGTTTTAGAAGAAGATGAATGTAGAAGGAAAGGTGGAGAAATACAAAGATCGATTGGTAGAATAAGGTTATATTTAGGTGTCAGGAATTGATTTTAGTGATATTTTTTCTCTTGTTGCCAAGTTAGCTTCTATTAGATTACTTTTATCTGTTGCTGCTGCTTTTGATTTTGAAGTATAATACATGGATGTGAAGACAACATTTCTTGATGGGGATCTGGAAGAAGATATCTATATGAAACAACCTGAAGGCTTTGCAATGAAGGGTAATAAAGAATTAGTAAGTAGGTTAAAAAAGTCACTATATGGGTTGAAACAATCTCCAAGGATGTGGTATCGGAAATTTGATACATATATATGGGGACCTGGCTTCATAAAGAGTAAAGTAGTTCACTATGTATATTTTAAATGAATTGGTCACCATGTTATTTATCTGGTCTTGTATGTGGATGATATGTTGTTGATTGGAAATGACAAAGAAATTATCCAGGATTTGAAGACTCAATTTTCCTCCAAATTCGACATGAAGGATATTGGTGTTGCAAACTATATTTTAGGCATGGAAATTAAATGAGATCGGGAAAAGAAGAAGCTCTGGTTAAACCAGAGGAAGTATGTCAAGACAATATTATAGAGGTTTAATATGCAGGATAATAAACTAGTGAAGGTTCATATTCCTGTAGGTGTAAAGTTAGAACAATGTCCCAAGGCACAAGAATAGAAGAGGACATGTCCCGTGTTCCATATGGGAGTGCAATTGGTAGCCTGATGTATGGAATTGTTTGCACCAAACCATACGTTGCACATGTAGTGGGTGTATTGAGCAGGTTTATGTCAAAACTAGGGAAGGAGCAATGGACAACAATGAAGCGGGCTTTCAAGTATTTGTGTGGCACTAGTGATTATGGTTTGTGCTACAAAGGAAGATCAAGATTGGATAGTGTTTTGGACATTTTTGGCTTTATTGATGCAGATTGGGCTAGAGATATGGATTAGAGAATAACTATAAGTGGGTATGTGTTCAACCTATTTGGAGGAGCAATTAGTTGGATGAGAAAGAGGCAGTTTGTAGTGGCACTTTAAACTATAGAAGCTGAATAAATGGAAGCCACTCATGCAAGCAAGGAAACAATTTGATTGCAGAGGTTGTGTCAAAGTATGGGGTTGGTACAACGAGCTATAATGATAGATTGTGACAACCAAAGTGTAATTTTATTGGCAAATATCCCTGCTTATCATTCGAAGACAAAGCACATTGATGTTTAGTATCACTTTGTAAGGGATATGGTTGAGGACAAAAATGTGTTGTTGGTAAAGGTGAACACTTTGAATAATGTTGCAGATGCATTGGTGAAGTCCGTGAGCACTGAAATTTTTTCTTGGTGTAGAGAAACAATGGACGTTGTAGGCCTGGACCAATGACTAAGCTCCCTCGTGACCCCTTGTGTGGAAAGAAAACAACAAGTGGGAGAATGTTGGGTATGTGTTATATTCTTTCCACGACAAGTACCATATGTTGTATGTTGTGTCGGGTGCAGTGGGGGGGTCACAGGGGGAGCGACAACACCGTGAGATTTTTTGCAGATCCAATAATAGTTGGGTGGACCAAAGGATGGGGGGCAGACCCAAATATGGTGGGCGAACCTACCCATGGTTTTGCACATGGTTTTGGGCATGATGGTTTTCTTCCCATGGTATTTTGTACATCTAGTCAAGGGAACTACGACTATGTTCTAATCTAGGGTTATGGATTGGGGTTTATGAATGCTTCAAGATGTATATATATGTATTGTAACATTGAAAGAAATATAATGAAAAATCATTTTGGTAGTCCCAATTTAGGGATTAAGGGCAAAATCTCTGTGTATGCTTGTTTTTTGTTATCACCATTGTATAGTCTTTTCGTTTGAAGAATTCTTTTGCAGGTAATTTTTGTACAAGGTTAAAACTTACATTACTCTCATACTTGCAAGTGCATTTTGATCTTCATATATAAAGTAATGACAATTTTATTTTTTAATCTATGTTTTAGATGAAATATGAGGATAAAAGTTCCAAGTTCTAAAATATCAAATTGGTATCTTTCACTGTTTTTAACTTTTCCAATTACAAGATTCTTATTTCCAAATCTTATATCCTTTAAGATAACCTCACTTAGTTATCAATGTTTTAAATTTCTTCATAAAATTAAAGGAAAACATAAAACTTGTTAACAAAAGAATTTGTATTATTTATGTTAATATTAGTTTATTCCTATAAAAATTATAATTAGTATAGATCTATTTTAATCACATATCTATTAAATACCTAGAAGGGTCAAATCTCTTCTTATGTAAATATTTTTTGATCTAAAACATGTAAAAATATTTGCAACTCATACTATGGATAAATTTATGATATAATATATATATATATATATATATATAATATATATATATATATAATATTATATATATATTGCATTTTTTAAGCGAAATGGATATAATATCTTGAAACACTTTTTGGGAATTGAAATATATAGATTACACAACTAAAATTGAAAGTCCAACAAAACCTTACTATATTTAGACAAAATTACCAAACAAATATAGACAAAATACAAAAAGTTAAAAACTTGAATGTTTAAAATGTTTTATCATATTTTTTTTTAATTACTTTATATAATATATAGATAGATGTATTTTTTTAATGCATAAATGAATACAATGTCTTGAATGTCTCTTTGGGCACTTCAAATGTATAGATTATACAACTTAAACTTGAAATTTCGACAAATATTTACTAGATTTTAGACAAAATTGGCAAAAAAATATAGCCAAAATATAAGATAGTGAATTTACTTGAAATGTTTAAAAATGTATTAACCATAAAAAAATTATTTTTTTCATTACTATATATATTATAATATATATATAAATATAGTTATTTAGTAGTTAGTTAACATGAAATATTTATTTAATATAGGCATGAATACACTTACAGACTATCTTGTTATATTAAATGTTATATTTTATTTAAATTATCAATATATTTTTGAATTTTATTTAAATTATTAATACATTTTCAAATACACATCAACATTACTTAATAGGGAGATATTTTATTTATAAACCACAACAAACATTTTTTAAATGCTACATATAAAGTTTATATTAATACTTAAATGAATTACACATCTCCCTTGTGTATCGGCCTTAGTGAAAATTCCATGTAATAAAAAGTTAAAAACAATAACCACGGACGAATGAGACACTTATTCCAAGCTGAATCTTGGGTAAGACATCCTAGGGGGGTGTTCATTTAGTTGTTTATGGCTAAGTAAATTGGCAAAGGAAATGAATAAGGCTTTGGAAAGACAAAATGACATTTTTGGCACAATTATTTATGAAAATAATGGAAATTAGGAGAAAAAGGAGGTGAAAGGTCATAGGTTGCATGTGAGGAGGAAAATGAAAGAAAATAATGGAAAATGAAGAAAATAGAGGCCTCATTCATAAAAGAGCTTCTGAGGATCAGTTGGTAACCTTTTATCAGTTTAGATTTGGATCTCTTTCATTATTCTCTCTCTCTCATACTCTTGGACACTTAGATTTTTCTTGGAGAACTTTGGCATTAGAGAAAGAAAGAAAAAGAAGGCAAGAGGAAAAAAGATCAAGCAGGGAAAGCTAGGATACAATAGCTACATCAGGCTTCATTATAGGTATTGACTTGCATGTGTATTTTCCTTGCTAGATTTGGCATGTATGGGATTGCATGCGTTTCTTTTCTACCATGGCATGGGTTTTTCCAGGTGTGGTAGTATTTTCATCCTAGCCTTTCCATTTCCTAATAGCTTCGATGAGACGGTTTCTCTAATCCGGTTTATGTGGGATGGTCAAATTAGTTTCGAAGCTAAGTAGGGTGGATCCTCGAATTGACAAACACATGGTGTAGTGGTCCCTGAACCGGACTAAGGATGCACAAATCCATGGCTTAGTAACCCCTGAACTAGATTGTGGGTTGCAGTAAAGCCAGATTGTGTGCCTCGATGGGCCTAGGAATCCTTGTCGGTGAATGGTGAGATATACGATAAAGTCAAGAGGTGGATTTTGTCTCCGTTGGGCCTAGTGATTTCGGGATGGAATGTACGGTAAATTTTGGAGAGTGTGTATTGGTGTAGTGCCTAGTGACCCCTGGATCATGTTAGCGCTTGGAATTCACCTAGGCTGAGATAGACAAACTCTCAAGGCTACATCAAACCATTTCACCTCGTAGCTAGCCCTACGAGGTATGAGAAGGCTCTCTCGGGTCAAAACTCGATGGATTTTGTCAATAGGATGAGTTGACCAATTAGGAACAAGGATTTTAGGCTAGTAAACTGATATGGGAGATTGGTTTAGAGTTTTTGGTGGCAATTGGAGGGAGTGCATTTCAGGGTGCGGGGATTGAGCTCAGTTTTTGCAGGTGATTCCTTGGGGCAAGGTAGGAATCTATGCTGATGCCTTTAGTTGAAAGAGATGATCAAGGAGGAAAGGAGAAAAGCTAAAGAGGGCAAACAATGAATTTGAATCCTCTCTAGACGGCGGAAAACATAAAATTTAAACAAAATTGAAAGCTGAGCATGGCATGCATGAATTCAAACTTTATCACTTCTTTTGTTTAAATAGCAGCAAGAGATTAAGGAATGGAACACATAAACACACTTACAATAACAGTAGGAAGCACACCATCAACATAATAATCCACAATAATCCACAATGAAGTCTGCAAAACCCTGGCCTTCCTTTTTCCTCAAATTGCAGAAAATACAAGTCAATAATACAATAGCACTTCTCCCTCTAGAGTCCAACCTTCCAACCTCTCAAAATGACTAAGAAAACACATAATATAGGCAAGCTAACCTCTTCCCTTGCCTCTAGGGGTCGAGCTCATCCTTCTAGGAGCAGTTTAAAATAATTCCAAACTAAGCACTAGATAATAGGCAGCTCAACAACTTGCCTCTATTACTTAGCTAACTGATTCATGCATTAATTATTCACTTTTTACATCAAGGAAGCTTCTAGAAGAGTAAAGAGAGGTAAAATCTATCAAAGTGCCATGAAAATATTACATTTATCCATCATCTACAAGTAAAAATAATCAACCATAGTCAAAACAGTGTTTTTTGACCAAAAAAGTCAATTTTGGCAAAGTTAGCTCTCACATCCGCGCCCCTTGGCTCTCACATCCGCGCACCTTTGTAGCAACTTTTGAGTGGGTTCCACTGGTCCAAATCAGGTGCAAGATGGCTCATTGGAAATCTTGGTCTGTCTACTTTCCATCCCAAGTGGAATTTCTGAATTTGGAGTTTTTTTGCCCCCTCAAAAACCATTTCTCCCAAGGTCACTTTCTGCAACTCAAAAAGTGGGCAGAAAGTCATTTTTTTGATGTATTTTGAGCTTTTGGAGGCTCAAATCTCAAAATCAGGCTTCTCCCAAGTATTGGTATTTTTTTTCTTTGCATTCCCTTTCCAAAAATGCCAAGTTTTCAAAATTCCGAGCAGTCCTTCAAAACAGCCGCGCTTGGGACGCAGACATGGCACGGGAAAAACCTGTAATTTGCACAAAAAATTCACAAATGACAAAATTTTCTCCAAATTTCTTGAAATTTGGGCTGGGAATCCCCAATCAAGTACCATGCTCAGCCAAAGAGGCTTTGGCCAAAATTTGGAGTGGATCAGGCGTTTTCTTTCGTTTTTGTGTTTTGGCCAAC
>APFE030312819.1:45205-62594 GCA_000404065.3 Pinus taeda
GCTCCAAACATCAGGCCTTACAAATATCCATATGCCCAAAAGAGTGAAATTGAACGTATGGTTGCAGAAATGCTAGAGGTTGGTATAATTATCCAACCAAATTCGATAAACAAAGGAAGTGATGAATGGAAGAATGCCGAAGTAGGGTGGGAACTCATTCAAAAGTTGCAGAAGGTCCGATTTCAAACAATATTGCTAGAACTTGACGAGGAAGGAAAAGTCATATTGGAACCTAGAGCAGTCACAGAAGCAATAACTGACAACTACGAAATCAATCAATTTTAGAGTATCTCATCGAGTGGAAGAACTTACCCCCTGAAGATTCCACATGGGAGGACAATAATTTTATACAGAAGCATCCATAACTACTTAGGCATTGAGGACAACACTTTTTGAAGGAGAGGGGCATGTTAGGTCCCTATACTACTAGTGTAACCCCCTATTGTTATTAGTGCAACCCCCTTATTATATTGTTGTTCCCATGTAGTCCCCATATTGTTATTACTGTGCCCCATGGAAGTCCACTATTGTTATTATTGTGCAGTTGCATTATTATTTTTATGTTGACTTTGATTGTATTATGACCCCTTAGACTTCTATATATAGAAAGGAGGTATTTTCATTTGTATCATCCAAGAATTGTTCATTTGTGTAATTTAAAGGAGGTTTCCCCCTCGAAGAGGCTTAATTTTAAGGTGTTTATCTATCTCATGTTTACCCTAGTTGGCATGGTTACTTGGGTGGATGTGGGAGAAGGGTGTTACAGAGTAGTATTAGAGCATGGTTGAAATCTCGAATTGGATGGGTTGAATGTGTTAGTCATGCATGCATTTCAGTTGCATGTGTGTGTCTTACACTTATATACTTGTTGGAATTGATTTATGTTGGATTAGGGCCGTAGCATGGTTATCATGAAGAAATTGATGTTGATTTTGTAAAGAATATTTGACATGAGTATGTGACTAATTGTATATGGTTATTTGTCACTTACATGTTGATTTTATGTCACCTACTTACATATTTGTATGTTAGGTTACATTTTGAATATTTTGATTACATGTATCAGTCTTGTAGGTTGATTGCAAGAACTAATCAATTATGTTCGACTACATGCGTTTATGCGTATTTGTAGTTGGCTAAGCATTACTTATGCATATTGTCAGTTGCATGTAGCACTGTGTATAATGGAGTAATGGTTGTTTTGATGCATGAGGTCATAGCATGCATTGTTGATATGGCCTTACATTGATAACTGGATCCTAGTTAGAGTGATGTTTATGTGTTGATACATTTACTTGTGTAAGTTGATGCCTTGTTATGATTATGTTATACATGTATCCTGCTAATTTGGTGATCTTAACGACAAGGTATCCTCCCTGAGCTATACTAAGGTACGTTGGTTTGTTGTGATTTGGTTTATCTGACATATTATGCATTAAAGGAAGAGAAAGATCAAATGGATAGCAAGGTGGTAGATTATGTAGAATCTCCCTATGCATCAGATGACCAACATGGTGTGGGGCATACTTTTGATTTGGCCAATACGTTGAGAAGATTTAAGGAAGAGATAAGGAGTTGTAAGGAAGATAATGATCAGATCATATAGGCACAAGAGAAGCAATCAGAGGTCAATGCTATACTTCTTTAGAGTTTGTCAGAACTGGAGTGACCACTTCAGATCAGCCAGGTACATAAGGATGCGACTAATGGAGCATATGGCAGTAGATCTCCTAGTAGACACATGTCAGATATATCTGACATTGTGAGAGATGACAGGTTGTTGGATGCTCTGAAAAGGAGGGGAAATAAGTACATGTATTATTATAATTCTGGTTCTCATAGACATCATGATCGTTGTCATTATCATCCTTACAGGAGGAATGATAGGGGATAGTTTTCAGATGAATTCAAGAAAGCAAAACCACCTACTTTTCATGGAGCTTGGATACTTGGGATGAATAAATTCTTTGAGTTGCATAATTACATAGATAACATAAAGGCTAGAATAACTATCTTTGGATTGACAGGTAAAACAAACATCTGGTGGGAAGATGTTAAACAGGTTAGAGACATCAGGATAGATGACCTGAATTGGCAGGAATTCAAGAGGCTTTTTAGGAAGAAGTACTTGTCAGAAAGGTACTACGACGGTAAGGCTAAATAATTATATGAGTTAAATATTGGATCAATGATAGATGAAGAGTACACGACCAATTTTCTGGAACTATTGAGGTATGTATCACATCTTACTGATGAGAAAGCTAAAGTTCAGAGATTTTTCATTGGATTTACAATAGTATTTAGAGATCGGATTGAGTATGATGAGCCTTAGTCACTTGAGGAAATTATTGGGAAAATGAAGCATTTCTATGAGCGATAAAAGCGTGAGTATGAATCTTAGCATGGATGAAAGGGAAAATAAAAAGGTAGAGATAAATGGCAGCCTAAGAGGACAATGCCTCAACATGTAGATGGGAAATAAAATGTGGCTCTGCAAAAGAGATTTAATGTAGCTAGATAGGGACATTGGTCACAACAACAACAACAACAACATAGAGGTGAGGGCACTGGTCGGTTTGAGTGTTGGACATGTGGTGAGAAACACCTTAGGATATATTGTTCATAACATTAGGGTGGAAGGCCTAAGCTATACAATGCACATGAGGCACAAATTGTTGGGGATGCTGGCCAGAGTATTCAAACATATCTATGCAACAGTGGACAATGGGCAAGAAGAAAATCAAACATCTATCATTGAGATGGACGGTAAGATTTGTGATCAAGTTATTTCTATTTTGATTGACCCTGGATCTAATTATAGCTATGTTAGTCATGACTTGGTGGAAAAGTGTGGTTTGAATAAGGAATTCCATGTAGAGTCTTGGTTAGTGTAGTTGGCTATAGGTACAAAGAGGCAAGTTCATCATTAGGTAAGAGCTTTCACATTTGATTTAAATGGTATACCTACAGCAACAAATTTGAATGTGTTACGTTGGGATCATACAATATGTTATTGGGCATGGATTGGTTGTATCTACATATAACCAAGGTAGGTTACTATGAAAAAGCTATTGAGTGAGTTGATGACAATGGAGAACCAAGAATCTTGCAAGGTAAGAAGAAAGCCACATTAGTTACCATGGTGACAACTATGCAAGCAAAGAGTTGCCACATGAAAGGGTGCAAGCTATTTTTAGTACACACTTCTAGTGATAAGGGTAATGAGGTTGAGGATGAAAATGTGTTGAACATAGCTCCAGAGCTGAAACAGTTTTAGGATTAATTTCCTGAGGACATTATAGAGTTTCCACTTCAAAGGGAGGTAGACGTTTCAATTGAGTTAGTGTCAGGGGCAGCTCCAACATTGAAACCACTTTACAGGATGAGCACACCTGATTTGGTTGAGTTAAAATTGTAGCTAAAGGAAATGTTGGATGAGGGATACTTTAGGCCAATTGTATCACCTTGGGGTGCACCGGTCTTGTTTGTGAGGAAGAAAAATGGTACCCTCAGATTATGCATTGGTTACAGGTAGTTGAAAAGTGACTATCAAGAACATATATCCTTTGCCGAGGATTAATGACTTATTTGATCAGCTGAAAGGAGCAGTAGTGTTCTCGAAGATTGACTTGAGATCTAGATACCATTAGGTAAGCATCAAAGAGGAGGACATTTACAAGACTGCGTTCAGGCCCATGCATGAGAATTATGAGTTTGCTGTTTTTCCATTTGGCTTAACTAATCCTCTAGCTACATTCAAGTTTTTGATGAATATTGTGTTGTGTCCATATTTGGATAAGTTTGTTATTGTGTTCATTGATGATATACTCCTATATTCTAAAAGAGGAAGAGCATGCCGAGCACTTAGCAGAAATATTGAGGTTGTTGAGAGAGCATCAGTTGTATGCTAATATTAGCAAGTGCAGTTTCTTTTGGATTTAGGTACACTACCTGGGGCATGTGGTATCCAAGAAGAGCATTGCAATAGATCCAAAGAAGATAAGGTCCATCATGGAGTGGGTAGCTCCTAAGAATGCGGATGAGGTGAGATATTTTATGGGTCTGGCAGGCTATTATAGGAGGTTCATCAGGAATTTATCACTGATTTCTTATCCCATTACATCATTGCAAAGGAAAGGTAAGATGTTAGAATGGAAAAAGGAGTGTGAAGCTATCTTTGAGCAACTTAAGCAGTTGTTGACACGTGCACCAGTACTACAGATTGCATATCCAGACAAAGAATTTGTGGTATGCACAAATGATTGCAAGAGAGGGCTTGGTGGAGTCCTTATGCAGGATGGAAATGTGGTATGTTATGAGTTGTGGAAACTAAACAAGAATGAGAAGAACTACTTGACACATGATCTTAAGTTAGCAGTGATTATACATGCACTGAAGATGTGGAGGCATTGTCTTCTTGGCAAGCGGTTTATGCTTATGAGTGATCACATTGGGGTGATGTCTTTGTTTGACCAACCTAATCTGAATGCTTGGTAGGCTAGATGTTTGGCCACAATCAGCGAGTTTGATTTTGAAATCAGGTACATAAAAGGTAAAGAGAACATGGTGGGAGATGCTCTCAGTAGACTGGTACATGTATATCACTTGGCAACTGTGAGCTCTTATGGGACAAAATTCAAGATAGGATCTTGCAGGCAGGATAGTAGGATGTTAGGTATATGGAGATTATGCATAGGTTGCAGCAGGGTGACAGTACAGGTACAAGTCATGGTACAGGTACAGGTGCAGGTGCACAGGTCATGGACTATTGTCTTACAACAGATGGATTGGTCAGTTTCTGAGACATGATATATGCACCAGATAATAGTGATCTCAAGAAGGTGATATTGATGGATTTTCATGTAAAACCATATTCAAGTCACCCAGGTTATCAAAAGACACTGAGAGCGATGAAGAGATATTACTATTGCCTGAATTTGAAGAGGGATGTAGCAGAGTTCATGGCTAGATGCTTCGACTATTAGTGAGTGAAAGAAGAGTGTAAACATCCAAGTGGACTGCTACAATTGATTGTAATTCTAGAATGGAAATGGGAATTCATTTCCATGGAATTCATCATAGGGTTGGTGAAGCTAGAGATGTAGCATGATTCCATCACGGTCATTGTGGACAGGTTAACACAGGTTGCACACTTCATTCCAGTGAATTTTACATTCTCAACTAGTGATGTGGCATAGGTGTTCATAAAAGATATGGTTAGAATACATGGTGTTCTGAAGAAGATTATGTCATATAGGGATGCGAATTCACTTCCAAGATTTGGAAGGAGTTATTTGCAGGTTTGGGCACAGAGTTGGCCTTCAACACAACTTATCATTCACAAATAGATGGAAAGGCAAAGAGGGTCAACAAGATATTGGAGGACATGTTGAGGATGTATGTGATTCATGAACGATGGAAGTGGGAAGAGTATCTCCCTTTGGTAGAGTTCACATACAACAATAGTTATCAAGAGTCATTGAGGATGAGTCCTTTTGAGGCATTGTATGGGTGGTGTTGTAACACTTCCATTAGTTGGAATGATATGGTTAGCAAATTATTGATTGGATTGGATATGTTGGTATACATGGAACAATTGATGCAGGTGATCAAGAAGAATCTAAAGGCAACACATGATATGCATAAGAGTTATGTAGACAGGAACAGGTTATTCAAGGAGTTCTAGGTTGGGGCATAGGTGTACTTGCACATCAAACTAAAGAAGAGCTCCTTGCAAATTGGATCATGTGCCAAACTGGCACCACCATTTTGTGGACCCTTTAGTATCATTGAGAGGATTGGGCCAGTAGCCTATAGACTTGCACTACCTCCAACAATGAAAGTCCACAATGTTTTCCATGTATCTTTGCTTAATAAGTATGTTAAGGATGTTGATCGTGTAATTGACTGGTCTGTATTGCAGGTGGAACCAAATGGAGAATTCTAGCCCGAGCCTTAGTGCATATTACAAAAAAATGTGCTCATGCTATGGAGCTGAGAAATTGATCAAGCTAAAGTGCAATGGAAGCACTTTAGGCCCTATGAATCTACATGGGAAATGACAGATCATATGTGAGCCATGTATCCTTCCTTGTTTGCCGGTTGAGGCAAAGTAGCTTGACATGGTGGTTTGGTATTTTCATATGGTGGTTTGGTATTTGCTTATGATGGTTTGGTATTTACTTATGGTGGTTTTGTATTTTCTTATGGTGGTTTGATATATGCTTTATGGTGGTTTGATATATGCTTTATGATGAAAGTTGCCTGCATAACCCGGATCCTTTCAGACTCATGCATTTACCCTCAATGAAATCTGCAATTCGATCACATATAATGCCTGCAGAGTCTATATAATAATTCACCCAGAATTTTATCAGATAATTGTATCCATGAGAATTCATTATGCGCTCAACAATTCTCACATCTTGCTCATTGGTTCTGTCATTAAACACATGAACTGGTTTAATTACAATAAAAAAAATCACGCACTAATTATGTGACTGCATATAATTATGTCAAATAGGATTCAATAGCAATATGTATTAACATGACGTGAACAAAAAGTAAAGAAAACCTCAATCCATTTCGATGAATCAACTCTGACTTCTGCTCTGCATTTGGTGCAAAATTGCTCTCTCAGTGTTCTTAATGTATTTACCTTTACCAATTCCAATGCATTCAGTTCATTCAACTGCTCTCTGGCATTTTACAAATTGATTCCTTCAAAATGATGACGGTCAAACCGTCACACCCAGAATCTCTATTGACCTATGCATATAAAAATGTCATTCCAAATTCATTCCAAGTGATTCCATTCACTGGGAAATTTCAATAGAGATACATGCGGAAGCTTCCGAACAGAAATTAAAATCCAAACACACCAATTCAATTAATCCAGAACTTATGAGATATTCTGACTACAATTTAAATCTAATCTCAGAAGAAAAAACGTTGTCCCTTCTCCAGCAATAGCTATGTCATGATAATTGAATTTGCATCGTTCGAATTAAAACATACCTGTGTTATCTTGCCTGCGTGAGACCTTGGATTTTTCACATTCCAGATCCAAGTTTTTTTTGCTTACTTAATGTCACCATCAATCAGTCAATCTCTAGTAAGGAACAGAACTCAATACTACTTTTTGTTGCAATCTACTTTGGGTTATTAGCAATCGAATCTAGCCAGTAGTCTTCCTCCGGATAGCCTTGACACTCTAGTTGTATTTACAGATGCACTTTGATGGATAAGCACAAGCAGAACATCTACTTTTCTTGATATGAAAACTGGGGCGACCACACCGTATACATAGATTAACATTTCACGAACGTCCAATTGGGTCACGAGAGCTCGTAACAATCTTACGGCAAGCAGTTCCCATGATGTCAATCAAGGCATTAAATTGCAAGGAGACGGCTCAATCTGATGCATTTACCACACTATGCAATAGAAAAATCCATCCGATATCGATTTCACTGAATGACAGAACAGAGTTTTTCCTACAGGATTCCACACGATTTCTTGGACTTCCAGATTATGATCTTCGACTTTGCCAATTCGATTCTTGCAACTATCGGTCGGTATTTTCATTACAAAACATGATATTCATTCAAATCAATTCTGTCCTCAAAAATAAATCAACTGTATTCAATTTAATTATTTCAGCAGTAGAGTTACACCTATATTCAGATCGATTTCCCATTACATTGCAAAAATAGACTCATTTAATCTCATACAATTCAGAAACAACAGTCTCGTAATCACAGAATGGGAATTAACACAAAATCATTTCTTCATTGATTACGCAAACCACTTACAAAATTCCTCTCGCCTTGGCCAGATATTCATTTGATGGCCCTTCAACTTCTAAAAACTGACTTCATGCACTCCTATCACCTCTATCCTCACTCTCTCGAATTATATAAGGAAAACATGATTGATACAAATACATGGTTTCATGAATCAATTTTGATTCTGAACCAGAAATCTCTCAACCTCTCCTAAAAATCCTCTTCAATCCCACTCTTTTCTAAACTAACACTAAATAAAGCTTTTAAAATCCATCATACTCTATTCTAGCCAAATAAATCCAGCTATTTGGCCTGATCTCCATACAAGGAGGATCACTCAGCCACCTATACCCTTTCCTCAATAAATAAACACTCTCACATATTTAAACAAATAATTTAATTTAATTATTTTCTTTCAGCCCCTTGCTAGTCACAACATGTGACCATACTATCACATTGCTGACTAGCCTGAATGCTCCTGCATCAGACTCTCAAAGTTGAAAGTTTCCATGACCTCCTGGTCATGTGTTTCTTCTGCTATCCATCCAGTATCCCAAACTTTACTTTGTAACTGGTCATCATTTTCATTATGCTGTTGACTTAATTATTCTGCCACTGTCACTTCTGTTCCTCCAGATTTCCAAATCTTAATTTGTTGTTGTCCTCTATTCTTGCTGATACAAATTCCTGTGGTCAATTTCTCCTTCTTGCTGTCCCTCTTCTCATTTGATTTCATCTTCCACAATTTCTCAACTTCCTTCTTACCATTTGTCTTTAACTGAACTCCACTGACATCTGTCTGCTGTACATTCTTCTTTTCCATATAAATTATAAAAAATTTGTCCAAATCTTCCCTGTCAATACCATCATTCTCAAAATTATTAAATACATGCTCAAAATATCTTTCTGTTTCAGCCATTTCTTCTAGTAATCTCACTTCTTCATCAACATGCATAAGCACATTGTCCAATCGTTGTTCCTCACCTGTCAAACCTGAAAACATACACAACATGTCAGTTTAAAAAATGCAAGGCTTTTCATTCGAGGCCTCAATGATCAGCTCCTCATGCTCCTCTGAACTATTATGATAGTTCACTAAATTATTGAGAAAATCTTCCTCAACATCTCTGATTTCTTCCTCATTAAAGAAAACTTCTGGGACTGCAATTTCTTTACTATACTTGGCAACTTCATCATAAGTTTGTAGAATACCTTCCTGTTCTACACAACTTCTTCCAATACTCAGTTTGTCCAAATAAGACAATAATGCCTCTTCCTCTTCTCTGATAAGACTTTTATCTTTCAAAGATTTCCTTGGCTTACCTTCTTCAACTAAGTTCTCGGTGTCAGCTTTCCTTCTCTTCACTTCATAAATTTGCAATGCATTTGTTTCCTTTCCTATTTCCATTTCCCATTCGTCTTCTTTCCATGCTAAAATTCCTTCAAATATGATTCAATAAGTTTCTACTAAAAGAAGACATAACCATTCAACCATACCTTTTAATTTCCTCCACCAATTGAAGTCTTGAAAATCCTTATGCATCTCCTTTCTTTCTTGTCTTGCCTTTGCTCCTTTCACTTTTTCATACATAGGTTCAAATTCATTAAGCTGCATACCTGCAATTTTACATTCACAGAAATAATTAATCCCAAAAATATGAGATCCTCTTCTCTGTATCGATGATGTCAACACATTCCTCTCATTCTGATCTGCATAGATAAGTTCTTCTCTACTGTCATCACTGTCTTCTTCCCCAAGGAGAGGTCCTTTCTCCGGTTCACATATGTATTCTATTTCTTCATTCTCAGTTGTTCGAAGTAATAATTTCTTAGCGAACAATTATCTGACAGGCCATTCAACTCTTCTTCCCACATAAAATCCTTGTTTCCATTTTTCTCTAATTCCTTTCAATACGAGCTTCTCCAAATGGCTGAGTTCTGCCTTTATCCCAGCCAACTCTATGTCCCTTTCTTATTTACTCATTCCTTTGAGTCCAACTGCTTCAGCACTCTTTTCTCTATGTCTGTGACTTTCCTTTGTACCCCTGTCATGACCATCAATAGTTAATTCCTTTCCTTCCTCTGGTGAACTTTCCTTGTTCATTAGTGAGCTGCAACTAACTTTTTCCATTTCGCCTGTAACAAGTCTCCTTCATGCCTCACCAAACTTTCCTGAGTTTAGCCTTTTGGCACCTATTGGTTCTTTCCTCGAACCTTTCACTGACTGACAATTCTACCCAGCACTCCTCTTGCTGGAACTGTTATCTCCTGTCCACAATCACAATTGTGGAGCTGCCTCATCAACTTCTACCCAACCTCAGTTGGAAGTTGTTCTCATCTCCTCTTGAAATACTCCTTGCTTTAGACTCTACCACTTCAATTGCTCACTACCTTCTTCATTCAGTAAATTTGTTTATTGTCGGGTATTGTCATGTTTACACATCTGGGATTTCTTCTTGCTCTATCTTCTTTACATAGCCCATATGCTATGATGCTGGTACAACTCATTCCACCTTTCAGCAAATCCACTGACCTGCACAATCTGATCTCAAGACACATCAAAGTATCTTACAAACTTGCAATATTTCCTTCAAAGATGTCTTTAAATTGACTTCCATTCCATCAGTCAAAGGACTCATCTGTTCACTGTTTCATTTAGACATTCAAATACATCTCTGCAAAATTATCAGCTTAAACGTTCTTACCAGACCTTCCTGGGCATTCTCTGCTTCTCCATTCTGATTTCAACATCATTAGTAACCTGATCCTCACCTTCATCAAACACACTTCAGGCAATTATACATCTGCTAAAATTTAAAATGCAGTTTCCCAAAACAATCTTTCAGAGCGTTAAGCTGGCTCTGATACCAAAAATTGATGCAGGTTGTCTGCATAACCCGGATCCTTTCGGACTCATGCATTTACCCTCAATGAAATCTGAAATTCGATCACATCTAATGCATGCAGAGTCTATATAATAATTCACCCAGAATTTTATCAGATAATTGTATCCATGAGAATTCATTACGCGCTCAAAAATTCTCACATCTTGCTCATTGGTTCTGTCATTAAACACATGAACTGGTTTAATTACAATAAAAAAAATCACGCACTAATTCTGTGACTGCATATAATTATGTCAAATAGGATTCAATAGAAATATGTATTAACATGACGTGAACAAACAGTAAAGAAAACCTCAATCCATTTCGATGAATCAACGCTGACTTCTGCTCTGCGTTTGGTGCAAAATTGCTCTCTCAGTGTTCTTAATGTATTTACCTTTACCAATTCCAATGCATTCAGTTCATTCAACTGCTCTCTGGCATTTTACAAATTGATTCCTTCAAAATGATGACGGTCAAACCGTCATACCCAGAATCTCTATTGACCTATGCATATAAAAATGTCATTCCAAATTCATTTCAAGTGATTCCATTCACTGGGAAATTTCAACAGAGATTCATGTGGAATCTTCCGAACAGAAATTAAAATCCAAACACACCAATTCAATTAATCCAAAACTTATGAGATATTCTGACTACAATTTAAATCTGATCTCAGCAGAAAAAACGTTGTCCCTTCTCCAGCAATAGCTCTGTCGTGATAATTGAATTTGCATTCTTCGAATTAAAACATACCTGTGTTATCTTGCCTGCGTGAGACCTTGGATTTTTCACATTCCAGATCCAAGTTTTTTTTGCTTACTCAATGTCACCATCAATCAGTCAATCTCTAGTAAGGAACAGAACTCAATACTACTTTTTGTTGCAATCTACTTTGGGTTATTAGCAATCGAATCTAGCTAGTAGTCTTCCTCCGGATAGCCTTGACACTCCAGTTGTATTTACGGATGCGCTTTGATGGGTAAGCACAAGTAGAACATCTACTTTTCTTGATATGAAAACTGCGGCGACCACACCATATACATAGATTAACATTTCACGAACGCCCAACTGGGTCACGAGAGCTCGTAACAATCTTACGACAAGCGGTTCACATGATGTCAATCAAGGCATTAAATTGCAAGGAGACGGCTCAATCTGATGCATTTATAACACTATGCAATAGCAAAATCCATCTGATATCGATTTCACTGAATGACAGAACAGAGCTTTTCCTACAGGATTCCACATGATTTCCTGGACTTCCAGATTATGATCTTCGACTTTGCCAATTCGATTCTTGGCAACTATCGGTTGGTATTTTCATTACAAAACATGATATTAATTCAAATAGATTATGTCCTCAAAAATAAATCAACTGTATTCAATTTAATTATTTCAGCAGTAGAGTTACACCTATATTCAGATCGATTTCCCGTTACATTGCAAAATTAGACTCATTTAATCTCATACAATTCAGAAACAACAGTCTCGTAATCACACAATGGGAATTAACACAAAATAAATTCTTCATTGATTACGCAAACCACTTACAAAATTCCTCTCGCCTTGGCCATATCTTCATTTGATGGCCCTTCAACTTCTAAAAACTGACTTCATGCACTCCTACCACCTTTATCCTCACTCTCTCGAATTGTATAAGGAAAACACAATTGATACAAATACATGGTTTCATGAATCAATTCTGATTCTGAACCATAAATCTCTCAACCTCTCCTAAAAATCCTCTTCAACCCCACTCTTTTCTAAACTAACACTAAATAAAGCTTTTAAAATCCCTCATACTCTATTTTAGCCAAATAAATCCAGCTATTTGGCCTGAACTCCATACAAGGAGGATCACTCAGCCACCTATACCCTTTCCTCAATAAATAAACACTCTCACATATTTAAACAAATAATTTAATTAAATTATTTTCTTTCAGCCCCTTGCTAGTCACAACATGTGACCATACTATCACATTGTTGACTAGCCTGAATGCTCCTGCATCACTTTATGATGGTTTTATATATGCTATATGATGTTTTGAAATGTGCTTATATATGATTACTAGTATATGTTTGATATATGTTTTGGTATATAATTTAGCATACGTTTTGGTATCTATATTTATGGTGATGTTGCTATATGTTCCCATGTGTGTGGATGTAAATACCGTAATAAGCTATGTTATAAAGGTCCACTATGTGGTATGGGTGTCATGTCATTATGGTTATGTTATCATGTTATTATGTTATCATGATGTTATGATGTCATGTGGATTGACACTCAATAGGATGATCATTATAAATAACATAATGAGCTGTGATATAAAGCTCCACTATGTGGTATGTTGTCATGTTGTCATGATGTTCTTCTCTTGCTCATATATTTCATTGTAAACACTGCATCGAGTTGTGTTATAAAGCTCTGTAGATACTATGTCTTCTTTCAGTAGGTTGCTGAGGTATATGAGTGATTGAACACCGAGGACGGTGTCCCCTAAGGGGGAGGTTTCTATAACAACCGTGGTGAAAATTCCATGTAATAAAACTAAAAAAAATAACCATGGATGAATGGGACACTTATTCCGAGCTGAATGTTGGGCAAGACATCCTAAGGGTTGTTCATTTGGTTTTTTATGGATAAGGAAATGGGCAAAGGCAATGACTAAGGCTTTGGAAAGGAAAAATGGAATTTTTGGCACAATTATTTATGAAAATAATGGAAATTAGGAGAAAAAGGAGGTGAAAGATCACAAGTTGCATGTGAGGATGAAAATGAAAGAAAATAATGGAAAATGAAGAAAATAGAGTCCTCATTCATAAAAATGCTTATGAGGATTAGTTGGTAACCTTTTGTTGGTTTAGATTTAGAGCTCTTTCATTATTCTCTTTCTCTCTCATACTCTTGGACACTTAGAATTTTCTTGGATCACTTTGGCATTGGAGAAATAAAGGAAAAGAAGGCAAGAGGAAGCAAAGATCAAGCAAGGAAAGGCATGATAAAGCAACTACAACATAAATCATTGCAAGTATCAACTTGCATGTGTATTTTCCTTGCTATATTTAGCATGCATGGGATTGCATGTGTTTCTTTTCTACCATGGCATGGGTTTTGCCATGTGTGACATTATTTTCAGCCTAGCCTTGCCATTTCCTGATAACTTTGATGAGATGGGTTTGGTTTATGTGGGATGGCTGGATTGGATTTGAAGCTGAGTGGGGTGGCTCTCCAAATTGACAAACACATGGTGTAGTGGTCCCTGAACTAGACTGAGGATGCACAAAGCCATTGGCCTAGTAACCCCTGAACTAGATTGTGTGATCTAGGTGGATATTGGTGGCCATACGCCTATTCCACTTTGGACCCCCAACATTGTTTCTTTCAGTTTTTCAGTTTCCTTCTTTGTAGTACAATTTACTATTTTTGGCAATTTTTCGGGTCCTAAACTTCTAGAGCCGTTTTGAAGCCGTAAACGACGTTTTTTTAAACAAATGGGGCCATCATGGGTCGTGGACTAATGTTTTCCATTCAAAAGTTGTAGTCCTCAAATAAATATTTCTAAGGAGGTATTATGCGCGTGACATGAAGATTGTATGCCAAAGTTACGACCTTGGGAAGTTGATGTACCAATTTACCCAAACGGGGCCCATAGTTTGGCGCTTCATCTCCTAGGGTTAGGTTTTTGGATGTTGAGGGTTTTCCATTGTTTCTCAATAAAAAATAGGCCTTTGAGCCTCATTGTAACATAGTTCTGAGGCATGTAGCTTCCACATGTCTTCTCAGAGATAGGCTACCATCTCCTGAGCTAGTCTTGTTTCCATTATGTTTGTAAGCATATTTCAGTATTTGATATTAATGAAATGAAGTTTTATTTATGATACATCTTTGTATTTATGGTAAATCTTTGTATTTATGGTTATATATATAATTTTTTGCATTCTTGTTTAAATTCGGATCAGTGGTATCAGAGCGATCTGCTCTTTCTTTGATTTTTTTTGCATGTCCCCAATGAGGTAAGGATATAAGGAGTTAGGGTTCGATCTGGTTGAACCTTTGCAATATTAGCCTCGCAAACACCGACGGATTCCCATGGGGGAAGAAAATAAATATGAAGGAGCAAGAGATCCTATCAAAATATTGCTCGAGGAGGCCCTCAAGAAATAAAGGAACACGGTGATGGATAACTTTTCCTAGATCCTTCAACGGTCGCCCACCGATGACACATCCACATCCAGAAGCCACTCTGGAGGCTCCATTCCTTTTAAGGTATAATTAAACTTTGACATTCCCATATTTGAGGGCCAAATAGATGTAGATGTCATAAATAAATGGTTAAATTTGCTAGAAGGACTAGTGGGAAACCTACTGTGAGTAGAAGGATGAAAGCATGAACTCACTATTTTCAGCCGCACACACTTGGAATTCATTCCAAGGTGCCATCAAGGAGAAGTAATACCCTGTCGGGAGCTATGAGGATAAATACATAAATTGGACCACATTGCGGTAGGGAAGGGACCAAGATGTGCCGAAGTTTACCAATGTTTTTCATACCCTTCGCATGAAGTTGGGTATCAAGGATTCTGAGAAACATTTGGTACTCAAGTACTGCAGATTCCTAGACAGGTACATCCAGGATGAGATGGAGTTCCTGGACATCTCCTCGCTTGGCACGATATGTTGATACATCGTCAAAATTGAGTAGAAGTTTAAATAGAAGAAGCAAGACTTTGGATCTTTGAATCCAAAGTAAGGGAAATGTGCCCCCAAACCACATAACAAAGGATAAATCTAAGGAGGGGCGGCCTAGGACTACCCGCAAAAGCCGTAAGAAAAGAACAACACTGTGAAGCCAAAGATTGACACAGGAAAGTGGTGTGAGTTCCATACGAGCTCCACTCACAACACAAGTGAGTGTCGAGCCAAGCAGTCACTAGTGGCCGAGCTGAAGGCTTCAAAATCAGATGCATGTTCCGACTCTGAGTCGGAACCTGACAAGGGGAATGATAAAGGGAAGAATATTATTGATGCAGAGCCCAATGCCATCGTTGCCACCACGAAGATCCAGAAGGAGGAACCCGAAGATCCAGAGGAGGTGGAGCATGTCTTCCACTCCTAAATGTGGGTGAAGGGTTCCCCACTATAGTTCATTGTCAATAGCGGGAGCCAAAAGAACCTCATTTCAGCAGAGGTGGTGAAGTGACTGGGCTTACCGACCACAACACACCCACACCCACAACCATACACCATCAAGTGGCCTCACCAAGGACGAGATCCTTGCGCGAGCCAACAGTGCAACCTTCCATACAACATCAAGCCCTTCACGAATGAGGTATTATGTGATGTTGCTCCCCTTGCTATTTGTGATGTATTATTAGGCCAATCATACTTGTGGAAGTGACATGCTGTGTATGAGTCAAGACCTTGCACTGTTATTGTTACCTTGGGAAATAAGCTGTATAGGATACCAGAGGTAGCACTGCCTACCACTATCTCTTTGGTTACTGCAAAACAATGCAGTAACCTCATTCCCACAACCCGGAAATTTGTTTTCTTGATGATACACCCTCAGGGAAAGAAGAAGACAGTGGCCATGGCCTCCGAATAGGGCCCCTCCACATGACAACAACAGATGGACAAGGTCATGGAGGAGTATGAAGACATCTTCATCTCCTCCACAGGGGTGCTGCTGCACTGTCAGGTCAAGCAATCCATCAATCTAACCCCAGGTGCACTGTTTCCCAATAGACCAATCTATCGACGATTTGTTCTAGAGAATGAAGGAATCAAGAGGCAAATTCAAGAGCTGCTGCAGAAAGTTCACATCTCGCTGAGTTCATCGCCATGTGGGAGCCCGATCATGTTGGTAGAGAATAAGGATGGGACTTGGAGACTCTGTATTGACTATCGAGCATTGAACAAGATCATTGTTTGGAATAGGTACACAATCCCATGGAGTGATAACATTCTGGAACAACTCAAAGGGGCAGAATATTTCAGTAAGATTGACATGAAGTCCGAATATCACCATGTATCAATTGAACCCTCCAATGTGTGGAAGACCGCCTTAAAATCCAAGGAGTGCCTTTTTGAATGGTTGGTTATGCCTTTTGGGTTAACCACTGCTCCTACAACCTTTAGGAGGTTGATTGATGACATCTTACGACCATTCACTGTTATGAAATCAGCTCACAAAAAGATTGAAAAGATAGATCAACGACTTAAATATCAACCTCTTCAAGCGGGAAACCCCCTTTACATTACATAAAATGAACAATTCTTGGATGATACAAATGCCAATACCTCCTTTCTATATATAGGAGTCTAAGGGGTCCCAATACAATCATAGCCTACATAACAATAATATTGTAGAGGCACAATAATAACAATAGTGGGCTTCTATGGGGCATAATAATAACAACATGGGGACTATATGGGCACAATAATACAATAAGGGGGTTGCACTAATAACAATAATGGGTTACACTAGTAGTATAGGGGCCTACATGCCCCTCTCCTTCAAAAAGTGTTGTCTTCAATGCTTGAGTAGTTCTGGATGCTTTTGTATAAAATTCTTATCCTCCCATGTGGTATCTTTAGCGGGTAAGTTCTTCCACTTGATGAGATACTCTAAAATTGATCAATTCCGTAGTTGTCGATTTCTTGTTTTTGTGACTTCTTCCGGTTCTAATATGATTTTTCCTTCCTCGTCA
>APFE030312819.1:62933-75372 GCA_000404065.3 Pinus taeda
AATTTATCTTTAATAGTAAGCTTGTTGAGCTCCCTATAATCTGGACACATGTGCCATGATCCATCCTTCTTGTGTACCAATACTACTGGAGCACATGAAGAACTTTGACTAAGTTGAATTATACCAACCTCTACGTTCAATTTCACTCTTTTGGGAATATGGATATCTCTAAGGCCTGATGTTTGCGGGCACAATATCTTGAATCAAATGAATAGCATGATCATGATCAGGAATAGGTCGGAAGCCTTTGGTATTCTCAAATAACTTGGAATGATTGTCTAAAATGTTTTGGAGATCTGGAGAAATAGATGATTTCAATGTGGGAACGTCTAGTGACCATAATTGTGCAATTACACCCCATTGTTCTTTAGAAGCTTTGTCATCCTGTTAGAGATGATTATCTTTCCTGGTTTCCCTTAGATACCCCTTAATTCAAATTCCTTTCCTTCTCGAAAAAAATTGAAGAAAAGTTCTTGAAAATTAAAAGCTATTGTACCCAAAGATTGTAGCCATCGGACTCCTAGTACAACATCTGCACGACCCATTGGAATGGAAAGCATTGGACTATTAAAGACATGTTCTCCATGGATAGCTTTATATTATGGCACTTTCTAGAGAAATTTACGGTTCCTCCATTTGCAACCATTACTTGACACTCTCATGCTGGATATAGGAAGGAATTCAATTCCTTGGCTATCTTACAATGAATAAAATTATGGGTATTACCCAATCAATCAACACTTACCTATTTCTTCTTGACACACACTTTTATATTGAGAGTTTGAGGAGTGGTAATTCTTGTCAATGCTTTACAAGATATGGTCAGATTCATTTCTTCTTTCTCTGGGATTGGTTCCTTGTGTATCTCCTCTTCTTTTGACGTTTCTTGTTCCTTTTCTTGCTCCTCTTCCCCATCTATGTAAATTAATTTCTTCTCGACACACTTATGACTTTTAGTGTATTTTATATCACAATTGTAACAATGCCCTTTTGCTCTTTTTTCTTCCAATTGTTGTGGTGTCAACCTTGTAGGTGGTGAAAGGCTAGGAGAAACAACACTTTCATCTTTATAGTTGTGAGTGGTTGGCTCCCTTGTTGCCATAATTTTTCTTTCCATTTTTCTTGCCAACCTGAATGCCTTCTCCAATGAATCAGGTTCACAAAGGCAAACCTCATGTTGGATGTTGTCCTTTAAATTCCCTATGAACACATCAATCCTATGCTCCTATGGAATTTATTTTACCCTTATATTCAATTTTTGGAAGTCGTTAATGTGCTCCATCATTGAACCCTTTTGTTTTGAGATTTATCAATTGGATAAAAAAGGTGTTTCTTTTTGTATCCTAATAATGTGCTATAATTTCTTTGATAAAAATTGCCCAAGTGACAAATTGTTTACGAGAGCAAGGCCATCGATACCATACAAACTGATTTGGTTCCAAATATAAAATTGCAATGCGCACCTTTTGTGTGTTTTTCACATTATGGAGATCAAATTATTGCTCCATCTGTAGTATCCATATTATGGGATCCTTTCCATAAAACTTCCTCATATCGATCTTTCGAACATGGTGGGTCTTCAATCCAATGTTAGAGTCTATGAAATCATGATTAACATTTCTTTTGTTCTCATCATGCGTTTCCTTTACTACCCTTTCGCCATTATTAAGCATTTCTTGTAGTAACTTTGTCAATATTAAAATATTCCATGTCGCCTTCAAGTTTGTCAATATTCCATGTTAGCTCCCATGCCCTTTGAATTCCTTCAAAATAATTTTTCAACCAAACTTATGCAAAACTTTAAAACAACTACACACCTTTTTTCACTTTGTAGGAGCTCAATATTAAATCTGTTGTATCTTTGTAATTTTGGATTTCCATGGTCTAAAATTATGTCCTATAGTAGCCCTTTGTGTCCTCTTTCCAACTCCATAAGTCTGATCAAGATTGGATTCTCCAAGGAAGGGTTATGCTAAACCTCCCACGATGACCTGATTATAGACTGGGTCAGTAAAGCGAAATTGTACGAAGAACCATGTGTCACTGTTTCAACCTTAGGACATGTAACCTATACACTAAAAACAACAAGATGTCCCATTTCTATAAATTTTTACGAAATTTCAATATGATGCTCAGAGAGAATGTTAGGACGATTTATTCTAGGTCACATGTTTGGGATGTAATTCGAGAGTCTACAAAAAACCTAAATGTCTTGGACCACATCTTTGAAAATGTAGCAAAACAAGATCAGAAAGTCAGGCCTGAGCTTCATTAAGATTTCAGCTCAAATGGGTTTCAATTTCAGAGTTTGAACCTTCGTAGAAAAATCATTATAGCTCAAATTCCACGATGACCTGTTTGTGATGGAATTCTAGAGCTTGTAAAAATCCTAACTTCCTCATATTATATCTTTGAAAATATAGCGAGACAATATCTGAAGTTTGGACCCAAGGTTCATAATGGTTTCATATCAAATGGGTGTTTGTTTTAGCTTCTGAAACTACGTAGAGAAAATGTTATATCGAAAATTCCACGATGACCTATTTGGAGCAATGAAACCCTAGAATCCAAACCTCTGATACCGAATGTTATGAAACCAACTCACAAAAAGATAGAAAAGATAGATCAACGACTTAAAAATCAGCCTCTTCAAGGGGGAAACCTCCTTTACATTACATAAATGAACAAGTATTGGATGATACAAATGAAAAGACCTCCTTTCTATATCTAGGAGTCTAAGGGGTCCCAATACAATCAAAGCCTACATAACAATAATATTGTAGGGGCACAATAATAACAATATTGGACTTCTATGTGGCATAATAATAACAACATGGGGACTATATGGGCACAATAATACAATAAGGTGGTTGCACTAATAATAATAAGGGGTTACACTAGTAGTATAGGGACCTAACATTCACCAACTCATTTGTAGTGGTATACTTGGATGACATCGTGATCATTTAGACAAAGTTGGGAAGAGAACCTCCACCACACCCGACAGGTTCTCCTAACACTACAACAACACAAGCTATGTGCCAATTTGGGGAAATTCACTTTTGTCATGACTCAAGTTCATTATCTGGGATACATTATTAATGAATTGGGGATGCATGTGGATCTAGCCAAGATCCAAGTCATTCGAGATTGGCCAGCTGCAACCACTCTAACAGAGCTCCATAACTTTCTGGGTGTTGCCAATTTCTACTACAGTATCGTGTTGGGGTTCTCTCATATCACTTAGCCCTTGAGTCAAGTCACCAAGGGAGGAGTGAAAGAAAATTTCTTTTATTCTAAATCTCAATAGAAGGCATTCACAAATTTAAAACATCACCTCTGCTTTGCACCAATGCTCACATTACTAGACTTGCAACAACCATTTGAGATCGATACAAATGCCTCTGACTATGCTATTGGGGTAGTCCTTACTCAAAAGGGGCATCTAGTGGCATATCACAGTGAGACACTTTCAGACATAGTCCGTAAGTATCCCACTTATGACAAAGAGATGTATTCCATTATGTAGGCCTGCCGAAAATGGAAGCATTACATTTTGGGGAAGGAAACGGTCATCCACACAGACCACCGAACCCTGTAATTCATACAGATGTAAGGGAAATTGTAGAATGATCGCCATCAGAAGTGGTCCACATACCTACAACAATTCCATTTGAATATCAAGTACATAAAGGAAAGCACCAATAATGTTGCAGACTGCGTTAGTCGACCACCGATCATGGCATTAACCATCATGGTCAAATCTTATGCGCACGAGACTTCTGAGTGGCCACTTCTCTACAAAAGTGACCCAAAATTGGGCCACACATACTAGACGCTCTTGGAGGGTTAGTAAGTTCCAGCTTTTCACCTCCAGGATGCCTTGTTATGCCACTTGGGACACATTTGTGTTCCTTCAAGTGAGCGTGCCAAGATGATTTTGGAAGCGCACTATAGTCGGGCTGCTAGGCATTTCAGGGTCAAGAAAATAGTGGCAGTACTACAGAAGTATTTCTATTGGCCAAATCTTTGACAAGATGTCGCGAAGTACATCGGTCATGCGCTTCCTATGCCATTGCCAAACCAACCATCAAGAAGAAAGGCCTCTATACTCCCCTATTTGCCCCTAGTCAACCTTGGGAATCCATCTCCATGGATTACATGTTGAGCCTTCCTTCTACTAAGCATGGAAATGACTATGCTTTTGTGGTCGTCGATAGATTCTCGAAGATGGCCATTATGACAACCTACAAGAAGAATATCACAGTAGAAGTGACTGCTAAACTCTTCTTTGAAAGAGTGTGGGTACACTTTGGGATCCCACAGTCTATCATATCAGATTGGGACAACAGATTCCTGAGTACATTTTGGTCCAGTCTCTAGTCGATGTTGGACACCAAGCTCATTAAGTCCAAAACTTTCCATCCCCAAATTGATGGCCAGACAGAGGTCGTCAATAGGATGATCGTACACATTCTGCGCATGTACAAATCAAAGCATCCATGCACATGGGATGAGAGCCTCCCCTATGTCCAACTAGGCTATAACTGGGCACTCCACAACTCGACTAGACACAACCCTTTTCAGGTGGACTTGGGATTCCAACCACTATGTTCCATTGATGTGCCCATACCATTTACAGTTACTTAGGTAGATTCAGCTCATGTCCAGTCCGAAGCTGATAAGGAAAACAAATTCATTGAGCACATCAAACACATCCGCCAATAGGTCCATGACATTTTGGAGAAATAAAATGCTAAGTACAAGCAACGACATGATCAACATCGGGTGCCACACAAGTTTCAGGTGGGCGAAAAAGTTTGATTGCATTTGCACAAGGAACACCTTACCAGAGTTTATGAGAAACTCAAACCACTCTGGTATGGTCCTTACACCATTACCAAAGTTTTGGGAGACAATGTGTTTGATCTCATCATTCTCCCATTCCTTGGTGTGCACCTAGTGTTCAATGTGCACTGCCTTAAACCATACTTCCCACCATTTATGGATACATCAGTCATTGCAGAACAACTCACACCTATAGAGTTAAATCCAAACTGCATGGAACAATCCACAAATGAACGAATCATGGACATGTAGATAAAAAACACCTGACAACAAAGGATCCAACTATATTGAGTTGTCAAAGCATGCCAGCTTCTTCACCAGGTAAAGTGGCTCACCAGGGACCAAGTTCAACAGAAGTTTCCTCATCTCATTGATCTGAATTGGATCCTTGAAAATTATCAGAGTTCTGTGACTGTTTCGAATCATGACAGACTTCAAAAACTTGTGAACAAAGAGCTATCAGGAAGGACCTCTGGATAGTGGCAGTTTGTAGCCAACACGAAACAAATAGGACCTCGGTCAAAGTGCGTTGATTGTTGGCCCATGGAGACTGTGCATTGCTGGGAAAAACTACTCGAAATGGAAAAGCCCCGAGCACTTGGTCACAAGGAAACCAAAAAATCATGGGAAAAGTGCTGAAATGACAGGCGGGTCCTGCGCTCCAAAAGCGCCGGTATATCGGAGGCCTTTCGGGCGGTAAGTGGGTTTGTCAGGGGAACGTTCGATTCCATACAGTGGATGATGAGTGTTCGGCAGATGAGAGAGAAAACCACTCTCATCATGGGCTAATGTTCGAGCAAGTCAATTGCGCGATAAGAGCGATAACCGTAGGATCTGGGGGTCATGGATCTAATGGCAGAGATTACACCCGATGAGATATCGGATTTGGAGGAAGAAATAAGCTACAACATGTAAAGGTTTGAAGTCTGATTTTACCACTCAGCTGGCGAATGAATCATTTCACAGTGTAACCAAAATAATGAACCTTCGAGGAAGAGTTGATGCTCAGTTCGTGAGAGGAAAAGTGGCCACCTCTCGGTGAAAAGTTACACAGTAGCGATGATGCAGAGGCAAGGAATTCCAAGTGGACAACAGTAGGCGATCTGAAGAGATGGAAGAGGAAGCGAACAGTCAATGGACGGATTGGATTTAAGCCATGAGCAGACAGAGAACAAAAAACAGAGAAGAAGGAGACAGTGAGACAGAGAGACAAAATAGAGAGCGAAGAAAAGTAGTAGAGAATAGAGAACCGAGCTGATCTGCAGAGCTAAGGCAACATCGAGTAGACAGAACCAGGCTTGAGAGGTTCAAGCAATCCCTGAAAGGATATCTGCCAGGAACTGAGTACCAAGCTGGACTCATCCCACTAAGACCACTTGAGGTCGAGACTTAGTAAGGGGGAGTCTATGCACTCTAGTGGCTTGGGGAATCCAAGTACCACCCTACTAAGTATCATCTATTTTAGGAGACTCAAATTGAGCTCCTAGTTGTAAAAAATCTGCTTAAAGACACAATAAAGAAGGCCACCACTGAAAGATGGACCAGAGACGTAGCCTAGGAGGATTGGGTGAACTCCTTATTAAATTGTTGTGTTTTGCATTTGATTGCTATGTTTTATCTTACTGTTTCCTAGTTTCTGTGTATTTTGCAATCTTATTGATCTGTTGCCTAATATAACATAGACACACACCAACACATGAGTTTGTAATATCTTCATTAATTAATTAACTGAGATCACTCGCAAGTGATTTTCATATCAAGTGGTATTATAGCTCCGGTTGTTAAGGTTAGACAAGCTTGTGCTGGATTTAGATATTGAATGCTAACTAGATCAAAGCTCAAATTGGGAAAAGGAGAGTTGGTCGAAACTAATCCTAAAAGTGGAAGAGTTTATCCTTAGAAGGCAATGTCAGAGGAAGGTTCTGTGGGGCCAGACTCTCAATTCATAGATAGTTTCCTAGCCATAAGGTCCATCGTAGAAGAAATGTATAAGGATTTTAAAAAACACAAGGATGAAGATTCATCAGGCTCCAAACAAGACAAAGGAGAAGATGAGTCTCTCCTCCATGACCACTCCAAAGGAAAAGGGAAAGAGGAAAGCTTTCTCACACCTCCTAATAACATTGAACACAAAAAGAAGATATCTTTAATTAAAATAGATGTTAAATTTGATTTATCAATATATGATGGAGAGTTGAATGCATAAAATCTTGACAATTGGATTAGACAAATTGATGATTATTGCAGAGTGAAGAGTATTGATTCAGACAAGAGCAAGATTCAGCTGGAAAGCCTACACCTTGGAGGAACTGCCTTGGCTTGGTGGGAAGGCAGGACCCAAGCTGACATGAAGAGACATGGAAAGAATATTTCTGTCTGGAGTGGATTCGTTTCTACAATCAAAAAGTAGTTCTATCCATTGGCCTACATGCAGCAAGCCATGATGAGCTGGCAAACTCTTCGAAAGTTGAAAGGGAAAAGAGTACAAGGTTACACCCAAGAATTTAGAAAGGGATCATTGATTATAGGAATCTCATTAGACTCACTTGAGACTCTGATGAAGTACATTGGTGGTCTACACAGCTACATGAGGCACACTATCCTCATGTTTAATCTCACTAGTATAGATGAGGTATCTGTTCAAGCTACACATTTATAAGCTAGAGGAAAGAATGGAAGTCCAGAAGTTGGGGGATCATCCCAACCCACTGCAAGCAAGAATAAGGAGAAAAGAAAATAGAAATGGAAAGCAAGGAAGGCCAACACTGCACAGAAAAGAAGGTCTTCTTGCACTCACTGTAAGAAGGACGAGCATGATGATGAAAACAGTTGGATTCTGCATTCGGAGTTGAGACCTAATAAGTTCGAGGGCAAGAAGAAGAAGACTATTGCAACTATTCAGAATGATTTGGGGTCAGACTCAGGAGATGAAACAACCATTGTAGCCACAGGTATACAAGGTAAGAATTCTGAAGCATCTACTAGTAATTCTGCACAATCCACTATTGATGAAGAAAATGAGAGAAAAAGGCATGAGCTTTTCCATATTCGAGTTATTTCCAAACATCAAAAGATTGATAATTTGTTTGATAGTGGCTCACAAGTAAATTTAATTTCTGAAGCAATTGTAAATAAGTTGGGATTAGTGACTACACCTCATAAGAAACCATACCCATTAGGACGGTTAAATGATAAAGCACAACTACAAGTGACTAGACAATGAAAACTCAAGTTTTCTTTTGGGTCATCATTTGTAGATGAGGTTGAGTTAGACATAATTCCTTTGGATATATGTGGAATTGTTTTAAGAAGTCTTTACCTGTATGACAGAAAAGCTATCTTCTATAGAGTTGAGAACAAGTATCTACTTGTTAAAGATGGAATCGAATACTTTGTAAGAGCTCATAAGCTCAAGAATAATTATACTCTCATAAACTTAGGGCAGATGAAGCGAATGATAAATTCATGCAAACAATTTTTACTGATGGTTGTAAAGAAAAATAAACCCGATAAAACCGATGTATTTGAGGGTTGCAATGCTAAACAACAAGCTAATTTAGAAAAAGCTGTTTCAGAATATGATATCTTATTTCAAGAACCTAAGGTATGCCACCCAAAAAGGAAACAGTGCATGATATTATTTTGCAGCAAGATGCTCCATTGCCTAACATTGGAATGTACAGGTTGTCCACTTTAGAGAACGCAGAAATCAAGAAGTAGGTGTAGGAGTTGCTCAAGAAGGGATTCATCAGACCTAGCACATCACCATGTGGGTCACCAATCGTTTTGGTGAGAAAGAAAGAAGGCTCGTGGAGAATGTGCATTAATTACTGAGCACTGAATAAGATAACAATAAAAAATCGTTATCCCCTTCCTCACATAGATGATCTATTAGATCAATTGAAAGAAGATGTTTATTTTTCCAAGTTAGACTTGCATAGTGGATATCATCAGGTCAAAGTTGTAGAACAAGATGCATGGAAGACAGCTTTCAAGACAAGTTAGGGGTTGTATGAGTGGTTGGTTATGCTTTTTGGCTTAACTAATGCTCCTGTTGCTTTCATGAGATTAATGAATGATGTACTCAAACTTTTTCTTGGTGATTTTCTTATTATGTATCTGGATGACATTCTGATATTTAGCAAAACATGGGAGGAATATTTAAAGCATGTTAAGCAGACACTAGATGTTTTGAAAAGAGAAAAAATTTATGTTAAACTATCAAAATGTGAATTTGGAAAAACATATTTTAATTATTTGGGACATATAGTAGGGGGTGGTGAATTGAAGATAGATCCCTCTAAGGTGGTAGTCATTGTAAACTAGCCTAAAACCAAATCTGCTACAGGAGTTAGGAACTTCTTAGGAGCAGCACAATATTGGAGAAAGTTCATTTCTAACTTTTCCTTAATTGCAACTCCCTTACATGCTTTAATCGGATTGAACAAGGTGTTTCAATGGGGAGGAAAAAAACAAAAAGCCTTCGACACCTTGAAAGAAAAGATTAGTACAGTACCAGTACTAGCACCGCCTGATCTTCAAAGACCATTTGAGATCCAAATGAATGCTTGTGACCATGCCATGGGAGCAGTGTTGACACAACATGAAAAACCCATATGTTATCATTCTAAGACATTTAATTCTGCAGTAGTTAACTATCCTACATATGATAAATAATTGTATGCATTAGTGCAGACTGTGAAAAAGTGGAAACATTACTTAATGGGCAAAGAGATAGTAATACATATTGATCATCAACCACTTCAATATCTACACTCCCAAACTAAGTTGCAGCAATCAAGAATGGGTTTTCTACAACAGTTTCATTTAGTCATCAGATATAAAAAGGGCATACACAATAAAGTTGCAGATATGTTATCTAGACCCATTATAAATGCATCTTCTATACTTAAGCATAATTCTGTGTTACATGAGAGCTACATTGAACAATATGTTCAAGATATAGACTTTAAAGATGCATATGCAACTTTAAGTCAAGGAAAATGAGTAGAAGAATTGGATTATCATGTAAAGGACCGACTCCTGTATCATTGTGGGAAGTTATGCATTCCACAAACTAAAAGAATATAGACAAGTTGAGAAGCACACACATCTCTAATATCAAGTCACTTTGGGGTAAGAAAAATAGTTGCACAACTGCAAGGATTTTGTTATTGGACAAGAATGAATGAGACAGTTTCTTGATATGTAAGAGGGTGTACTATGTGTGCTAAGAGCAAGCCCAATAATAGAAAAATATGCTTGTACACTCCATTACCAATTCCTTCTCATCCTTGGGAAAGTGTTTCCATGGATTTTGTTGGAGGACTGCCTAAATCTAGGAAAGGCCATGATTATCTGTATGTTGTTGTGGGTAGGTTCACCAAAATGTGTATTTTGATACCTTGTAATAAATAGATTACAACTGAACAAACTACAAAACTATTCTTTCAACATGTATGGGTTCATTTTGGATTACCAACTTCCATTGTATCTGATCGAGACACTCGATTTGTGGGAAAGTTTTGGTCAAGTCTGTGGGAACTGATGGACACCAAACTAAAGAAAAGCACAACTTTCCATTCACAAACCGATGGCCAGACATAAGCAATCAACATGACAATGATCTAGTTGCTTAGGGGATATTGCAGCAAGCATCCTAAGCTTTGGGATGAACATTTGTGTTATGTGCAGCATGCTTACAACTGAGCCAAACATTCTTCTACATAGAGATCTCCTTTTGAGACCTGTTTTGGTTTCACACCAAGATCTCCTTTGGATTTTGTCTTTGGTAAGGAAACAACAGTTGAGGGACACAACGATGTGGACAGGGAAACTAGGTTCATTGAACAAATCCAAGAGATTCACCAGGTAGTATAGGAACATCTAGAAAAGAGCCAGGCCAAATACAAGGCAAGGCATGACAAGCATCGGATGGAGCATAGTTTCCAAGTCGGTGATCAAGTTTGGCTGTATATTAGCAAGGACAAAATGCAAGGTGAAGGTAAAATGCTAAAACCTATCAGGTATGGACCTTTCAAGATACTTGAGAAAATTGGTGAGAATGTTTTTTGCCTTGATCTACCAGCTTCTATGCACATCTACTTATCGTAAATGCAGACAACTTGAGACTATTTGAACCTTCATTAATTGAGGATCCTGAAGAACAAAGTCAATTTCCTTCTATTAATGACCTGTTACCTAAATATCTTAATGAATTGCAGGAAGACATAGTTTTGGACATGAAGATGAGAATGACACACAGGGGAGATGTTGAGTACCTCAGAGTTGGGCTCAAGGATTCAAAGCCAAGAAGTGCAAAATGGATAGAGATTGGACAAGTGAGACAATTGTATCCTCACTTAGTTGATGCTTGAAAACAAACTTTTGGTGGTCCAAAAGCTTTTTCAGTGGGAAGGCCATGATCTGAATTGGATCCTTGAAAATTATCAGAGTTTTGTGATTGTTTCGAATCATGATAGTCTTTAAAACTTGTGAGAAAAGAGCTATCAGGAAGGACCTCTGAACAGTGGCAATTTGTAGCTAGCATGGAACAACGAGGACCTCGGTCAAAGCGCACTGACCGTTGGCCCATGGAGACCACGCAGTGGCACAAACTAGCAATTGGGAAATTCAGATTAGAAAATGGAGGCTCTTTCTGATGCGTGATTAGTGCAGCTAGGAAAAACCCCTCGAAATGGAAAAGCCTCGAGTGCTCAGTCACAAGGAAACCAGAAAATCATGGGAAAGGTGCTGAAACAACAAGCAGGTCTTGCACTCCAAAACTGGTGGTATATCGAAGGTGTTTTGGGCGGTAAGCGGGTTTGTTAGGAGAACGAGCGATTCTATACATTGGATGACGCGTGTCCGGTGAATGAGAGAGAAACCACTCTCATCGTGGGCTAACGTTCGAGAAAATCAACTACACGATAAGAGCGATAACTTTAGGATCTACGGGTTCCGAATCTAACGACGGAGATTACACTCGATAGGAGATCAGATTTGGAGGGAGAAATAAGCTACGACGCATATAGGTTTGAAGTCCGATTTGACCGCTGAGCTGGCGGATGAATCATTTCACAAAGTAACCAAAATAATGAACCATCGAGGAAGAGTTGGTGCTCAGTTTGTGAGAGGACAAGTGGCTACCTCCCAATGAAACATTACATAGTAGTGATGACACAGAGTCAAGGAATTCCAAGTGGACAACAATAGGTGATCCAAAGAGACGGAAGAGGAAGAAAACAATCAAGGGACGGATTGGCTTTAAGCCATGAATAGACAGGGAACAAAAAACAGAGAAGAAGGAGACAGTGAGATAGAGAGTCAGAATAGAGAGCAAAGCAAGTAGCAAGGAATAGAGAACAGAGCTGACTTGCAGAGCTAAGGCAACATCGAGCAAACAGAACTAGGCTTGAGAGGTTCAAGCAATCCCTGAGAGGATATCTATCGGGAACTAAGTACCAAGCTGGACTCATCCCATTAAGACCAGTTGAGGTCAAGACTTAGTAAGGGGGAGTCTATGCACTCTAGTGGCTTGGAATCCAAGTACCACCCTACTAAGCATCATCTATTTTAGGAGACTCAAATT
>APFE030312819.1:81873-115724 GCA_000404065.3 Pinus taeda
TTTTCCCATATACCATGGAGATTCGCCCATTTATTATACTTATAAATTTAGGGGGGGTTCTTAAAATTTTCCCTGCTCCTGGATTAACACACAACTTGAATACTCTAATGTTGTGTTTTTAAATATTTGTTGTGCTACATATCTAGCTTTGATTTCATTTAATTTACACTTGTCCCGTATGCAAATCTCCACCATCAGTTCACTGGCCAACATACTTATTGATTGTTCTTTCAATTTAATTAAAGGATCTCATTTCTAGGTTTGAAGCCTCATCCATCTCAACTGTCTTTTAATACTATGTCACAGGGATTAGATGTCTATCCTTTGCCTTTGAATTTTGATTTTCCTTTAACGTTGAACTTGAATCCAACTATCCTTGATATCCTCATTTATAACTAAGTCCACTTCTAGGGGTAAATGTAATTTAAAACTCATGGGGTATGTTTGTTTAGGGTGGAATCACTAATTCTCATCACTCCAAGTCCTAGCTTGACTCCACTATTGGCCATTTGATCGACTTCCTAATTGAGTTCCCTTTTGTTGTGAAGGAACTCAATTTCTTCAAACTTAGAGATTTTCAAGCTAATTTGGTGTAGAATTGGAGTTTTCCTCGACAATGAATCATTTTGGGCTTGAAATACCTGTTGAACTATTATCATGGAGTCACCGAAATCCATCAACTTTTTTATTTTCCTCTCTATCATCAATTCTAACCGCTGCCAAAGAGCTAGCAACTCCGCCTAGTTATTGGTTGATATCCCTATCCCCCAAGAATATTTAATCTATATTTTTTCATCAAGGCCAAAAATAACCCCTCCCACTCCAGTCTCCTCGACTATTGTATAACATTATTTTGCAAGAAAGGTATCCTACTTATTTTGAAAGTACATAATAAAATATTTATTTTGAGCATATTATAATAAATTGTAGTTGTAACGAACAAAGTTCGTATACTTAGAGGAATGTTCAGATACTAATGTAACGAACAAAGTTCGTATACACAACGAAATACTCAGAATATATGGTATATAAGAATGTCCATTATTGAACAGATAATATATTATATAACAATATTTGAATACAAGTGAGATGATTACAAATGATGGTGAGGGAATGCTTATATACCTACGCAGGTACCTCTTTCACAAACGGTAATGTCCTTAGAACATGCCTCTTCAATAAAAATATAAGTTAATCAATCATTGTTTATGAATATTATTATTTATATTATTTTTTAGATATATTTTATTCATAACATTGTCTTCTTCTTCAAAAATCTTTGTCCTCAAAGCTTATTGTTGACAAGGCATGCCATTTGTTTCTTTGTTTTGTAATCTTTTCGCATAGCTCTTCTTTTTTAATATTTTTATTTTTCAATGGCCAAATACCTGAAGGTGAAGCCAACCGAATGGAGAACCTCGAGCTATGTATCAAAATGCTTGAATTATGATGGAAAGAAGGTTGACGAAAATTCATGGCCAAAGGCCAAATCATATTGGCTCTATGCAGTAGTTGGGCGGCTAAAGGATCAAACAATTCTGATACCAATGTAACGAACAAAGTTTGTATACGCTCTGATACCAACGTAATGAAAAAATTTCATATACTCAGAGGAATGCTCTTATACCAATGTAACGAAGAAATTTCATATACACAACAAAATACTTAGAATATATGATATATAAGAACGTCCATCATGGAACGGTTAATATATTATATGAGAATATTTGAATATAAGTGAGATGATTACAAATAAGGATGAGGGTATGCTTATATACCTAGAAAGGTACCTCTTCCCAAATGGTCATGTCCTTAGAACATGCCTCTTCAATACCTCTTCAATACTAACTATTAGTTAATTAATCATTGTTTTTATTATTATTATTTATATTATTTGTATTATTTTATATATATATATATATATTTTATTCATATTAGTAGTCAAATTCACAATATTTTAAAGGAATAATTTTGAATAAAGATTTTCAGTGCTTATCATTTTATTTGAGAAATTATGGGTAATTATTTAACCAAGTTCATCCAATGATAAAATAGATTTGACTTTAATGTGTATAAGATACCTCTTCTTTATTGTGATGAGAGGTGTTCTGCAGCCCAGTATGATAGAGATTTTTTAACATAATAAAATGTAAACATTTTAACTCAGGGTCAAAATAAAATAAAAATAAAAGTAACCATATAAAAATAAATAGTAAAAAAATAAAAATGACCCATGGTATTTGTTGGGGCCCAAGAGTCACACTATGCCGTGCTATAGTGAAGAGCTTGAGAACATCTAAGTTTGATCTAATTTGCTGTTATGATTTTGGATTTCTGTTGAAATTCTATGTATGAAATCATCTATGTTTATCTAAGTCTTCTTGAGGATATATCTGCATGCTTTAGGTTTGAATGATCACGCGTTTTCATTATGGGTTTCAAGCTTCAACAAGAAAAATAAAATGATGAAGAAATTACAACAAATTAAATCAGACGTTAATTCTTATTTTCTATGAATGTTGTTCTGTTAAATGGTTGTGTGAATTCTACCTTAAATTCTGTTGATGTTCTGTGTTTATTTCAGATTTAATTTTCATGCACCCTACTTTCCCCATAAAGTTGTCACAAAAAAGTAAAGGAATATGAAGAATTATTTTCAGCCATTTGAATCAAATTTTTGATCTCTGTTAGTATACCTATGTTTATGTTCTACGGCAGTGAAAATAACTTATACTCTAACTGATATTTGTTGCACATTTCTAAAATCTAAGCATCTCACACATTATAACATTCACTACGCGTTTTCTTCAAGAAAGTACAAATAACAATGAGTAAATTCCATTAAATTAAAGTTTCAATTTCTATTTTAAAATTTAAATTTCTCCTGAGAATCTGGGTAAAGGAAAGTGTCAACAATTAAAAATAGTTTTGCTAAGCAGGATTTCAACTAGTTTTTAGTTAGAGCATTCATGAGCTTTGGGTTTTAACACATGGAGAACAAATCTTAACAAATTCAAAAGATCAATTAAGAATTTCTTTGAACCTGTTAAAATTAGATGGGTAATTGAGCAATTAAGAATTCAACTACAAGACAACAAAATATTTTGAATTTTGCAATTGCATTTAAAACCTATGTAAAACTCATGAAAGCAGCCAAGATACTCTTCAACAACCTTGATAAATTTTCCCAAAATTAAAGCAAACAATCATACTCATTCAAAATTTACTTTAATTAACAATCCCATTTCAACTTCATAACAAACCAGGTTTACAACATAATTTGCCTTGAAAAATCCTTGAAATTGTATTAATATTGTGCAAAAATCAAAGTAAGAATATGGGTTGTTAGAATTAATGGAGAAAGAAGAAATGACAGCCGAAAATTCACTTTAGAATTCCTCCTTAGAGAGCTTCAAATGTCCCAAAAAATTCTGGAAAAATTTGAAAGAGTTTCTCCTACACTAGAAATTTTCTTATGTTAGATCAAAGGTGAGGCTTATGTATAAGCACTCAAAACTCAAGACTCGATTCTTAAACCACTGGTGGTATTCAAAAACCACTAGGAATATTTTTCGAAATGGTAGTTGTCTTGTAACAAATTTCCTCTAGAAGTTTCCAACAAATCTTCCAACTGTGGGTGGGTCCATTTTGATTTGGGTGTAGTGAACAATCATTTTCTCGCTTGCCTGTATACTGGGTGCTAGTTGGGCCATGTTATACCTTGGATGGGCTGCCAATGGTGCCATCCTTGGTTGTGCTAATGCTAGTGCCAATGGTTGAGGTTGTGCCTGCTACATCTCTAGAGGCCTAGAACTTGAGCTCGCTTCTTCCGACGACACCTATGATGCTGGTGCATATCCACTTTGAATGTTCAACTTACATAAATCCGATAATCCTTTCCATTCCTTTCCCAAGGGGATGTCACATGATTGTGCATCCACACTTGTCCCCTCTAGGGTCATGACAGTTTAATGGTCCACTTCACCTTACTCTTTGAAGAAGATTCTCAGCATGAACGCAACTTCAAAATAGTCTTCATATAGATTTAAAATATCATTCCCATGTAGTGGGCGGTCCTCCTCCCTAAAGCCTTTATGATCTTCCTTAATTTCATTTAGGATCTTCTTAAGGGATTCCTTGGAATACAAATCCCCATGCCCATCAAAAAATGGTGGGAACTGCCTCTTGTACAACACTTCACACATGTCCTTAAAACCTTGTACTTCATTTGTTAGTGCTTCTGCTTTATTTTCTACCAATGTTATCAATTTTTGTTTCATTTTCATTTGGTTAGCTCTCGCCACCAACTAGGATCTGTCGAGGTTTTCTTTAACTACCTCCTTCTTAGGAATATGGTTAATGAAATTTATGATAACTCCAACCTTGGATGGGAAGTCTCCAATGACGGTCTTAGTGCATTCATTTCCTTACGAGCCATTATGACAACTTCTATCTTCTCTTGAACTAACTCTAGGTGACCCCAATGTTTGACAAGATAAAGACTTATCCACATATATATCCAATAGTTTTTTTTTTTTGTGGTTTAACTTTTGGAATATCCTCATAATATGTAAATAAATCATTAACCAAGGAAATTACTTGAAGAATCAAGCACGATCTTCTCTTCAAATAAACTCTAAAGTTTCTATCTATCCATATTCCCCATAGAACCAGAAATTGGATTTCCATGAAGCACTTTGGATATTATTAAGTAAACCAAACATGAAAGCATGTATTTATGGATTCACGTTCTAAAGGTTTTGAATACCCAAAAGTTCCCCAACTTCAACCCAAACCTTTTAAGAAAATTTCTATGCAAGAATAAATATGAAGTGTTTTCCTCACTATATCTACAAGGTAAACAAATACATGGACATGCTCAATTTTTTTCTAGAGAGCTTCCCATGTTAAAACTTTATGGTTCAATACGTGCCAAACAACTTACACTTTAGAGAGGCTTTAACTTTCCAAAGCTTTTGCCACCACCATTTGTCATCACCTAGTCAGTGCAAAAAGATATGAGTAACCAAGATTAGAAGTACAATTTCCCCCTTATCCAAGTAGAGCCCATATTAAATCATCTAGAAATAGTTTAATCTTATATGTGCAAGTTATGCTAAAAGGTGATCCAACCTTTGAACTAAATTTCCTTCTTCTTTTTTGTATCCCAAAGGAACTCAATAGCCCGCCCAACACGTAGTTACCAACAAACCTCTAGGGGTCTATGACCTATCCTCCGTTCCACAAACCAGGTCACAATCAAGGGGATATGAACCTTGTATCTCTCAGTTTTCTTAGGACTCACATTACCTTGATCACCAGTTGAGATGCCCCCGTGGGATGAGCCAAATTTCCTTTCATATCAAAGATTGAATGCATTTTTTCAAGTGATCCGACCTTTGGAACAAATTTCCTTTTAGATCAAAAATTAAATGCATTTTTTTAGATAATCCGACTTTTGGACCAAATTTCCTTTTAGATCAAAGATTGAATGCATTTTTCCAATCTTAAAACCACAACGATGTGTCATTTAATCCATTAATCAAATTACGCGTATATCTACCAATTATAATTTCCTGAAAGATGTCTTTACGAGAGCATGTTTTTTATAATCTATGTCAAAAAATTAAATAATATCAATTATATTTATTTTTATCTATATTTTTCATATTAGGTGTATAGTATCGATCTGTATTAATATGTCATGAATTGGCAATAGGTGTACAAGCAATGAACCTCAAATTATAATAGAAAGGGTATTTTCATGACAGAAAAAGCATAATTGTATTTATATAAAAAGAGTAAATCAAAATAATTATGGTTATTTATAACTATTGGAAGAGTAAATCGAAGTAATTATAGGGAGAAAGACGTATTACTATTATCCTTATTTTATAAATTGATCAAAATAACTCAAAACTCTCTAATCATTTTAAAAAATTATAAATTAATTATTAATCATAAAAAACTATACAATTTTTTCAATAATTCTTTAAATATATATAATAATAAGTGAGTGTATTATCGAAAATAGACAGAAGAAATTAATAACAGAGCGGAATATTATAGTTTATTTATGTGATGAGAGCGGTTTTGAGAATTTGACAATAATAATAAGATTGGTACATGCAGTCAGATAGTAGAGTAATAATTTATAAACAAGTGTATGTCGAGGGAGAGTATACGTTTGTGTGAAGAAATTGCTACCTAATTTTTATAATATTTTGCTTAATTAATTAAAAACCACATAGCTGGTATAAAACAGGATATGAAATAATTAGTTTAAATAAATGTGGCAACGAATATTTAGTATAAAGATAGAATAATCATTTAGGCTCTAAAATTCATTTATCCATATCGGGTGAGTTAAGATTTTCTTTTCCGGTGAAAAACATCCGCAGACACAAAACAATTAAACTCCTACCGCGCTGATAAGTGTATAAAGTTGCGTAAAATCTAAAACCCATATCAAATATTTAGAATATATTAAATAGAGTTTATTCAAGGTGAATAAGGTTTGGGTCTATATTTACCATCAATAACTTAATATTGGAAACTTGGACTATTAAATTAATAATATTAAAGTTGCACAACTATGGATTATAATAAAGAGCAGTTGGGATATTAAAACGATTTCATCAGCTCTAATTTAGTTTTAATTTTTATGTTTTTTGAATAATAAAATGGGATTGTAAAAAATGGATGAATACTTTAGAATAGATAGTAACACTCTAAACTAACTCTGAAATATTTTACAATAAAATGTGAGGGAGAATTACAAAAGTTATTTTTTATAATATATATGTATTATATATATATAATATTATATATAATATATAATATATACTATATATATATTAATGATTATAATTTTTTCTACATTTAGTTGATCTACGTGTGCTTATTTTGAAATGAGACTTTTAGCACTTTTATTTTTTATTTATTTTTAATATTCTTTAGGTAGATAGTTAGACAATTTAATTCTCTAAAAATTATTTTAGAGATTCAAATAATATAATAAATAAAAAATAAAGATTTATTTTGATTGATGAAAAATAGTGTAGCCAAGGTTTTGATGATCATTTTAGTAGGCTCGTCAAATCTGATCCATGTTTTCAGGATATTTAGAAACAATTTCAACTCATTCAGCTCCAAAAATTCAGAAAGAATTTCAAGTCATTCAGTTCCAAAAATTCAGACAAAATTTCAATTCATTTAGTTCCAAATTCAGCAATAGAATGTTCGTCTCAGCCACATTGAAACACACATTCCATGTCTTCCTCAATCTGAATTACTAGGTGGGTTCAAGTGCAAAGGACTAAGCTCCTGTAGAGTCCTCTGATGATTAGTAGTTTGCTTGTTTATGGTTGCACTTGATGTCGACTGGGTTTCTATGTTATAGATATTTAGGATGTAGATGGTTTCCAGACATTCAGTCCTACAAGACACTGTTAGACAAACTTAAAACATTTTTTTTGGATGGCATATAATGTTGTTCGGTGGCCAACAAACCTGGTTTCATGGCATATAATGTTGTTTGGTGGTCAACAGGTTTCCCAATGGGCAGGTTGAAGCCACTGAAGGTCTTGACTATGGTTGTAACCTGCTTTTGATGAAAATGAATGAATAAGATTTATCTTCAAAGTAGTTAAACCCTTTTTCTCCCTTTTAATTAAATTGATTAATTAAAAAAAAGTGATATGAATTCAATATTGTATAAAGTGAATTATGATTTTCTGGATAAGCCATGGTATTTACCCATGATATTGTAACAAAGTGTATTTATAAATTAAAAATCTCCATAGTAAAGTGAGAATAAATCTCAATGGTTAAAAATGTTGATCCATGTTATTAAAAATGTATATATGTTTAACTTATAGATTAATTCTTTTTAGAATTAATAATTGTGATAATAATAAAGTCAACTAAATATGGAAGAGAGGTTGTCTTGTGTAGTTATGTCATGTAATCATTTTGACTTGCTCAAATTACATTAAAATAAAAAATAAAAATAAAATAAACCATTATAATTAATATCTGCACAAGACATGCTCTCTAGTCTAGTATAGAAGAGATGGTGTCATGTCCTATCATGTCCAGCTATATAATGTAAACATTTTGACTCAATCAAATTGCATAAAAATAAAACTAATAACAAAAATAAAAATAAAATAAAATAATTGTAATTATAATTAATAATTAAACTAACCTAGATCTATCTTAATTCTGGATTTACCAAGCCCCTAGAGGGATCAAATATCTTGAAGTACAAACCTTTTTTAAAGTTAAAAGACATTTGATCTCTCTCCTTTTAAGATGGATCTAAGACTAGTTTAATTAGTTTTTATGATTTTTAAAATTTTAACAATGTAAAACATATTATGAAATAAATATTTTAATGCTTATTATAAATTGACACTACTTAAAATAATCAAATAATAATCTAAATAATATATTTTCATACTCTAAATCATAAATAACTAACCTATTTTTATACATTAATTTTTTTTCCTTAAACATACCAAAACCAAATTGATCAATTAAATACATTTAAAAATAATTTATTTTACAAAAATTCTAATAATTTAAATTCCACGTAATAATTCTTAATTTATGATTATAAATTATAATAATAGCAACTTATTGAATAAAATTCAAACCAAATCATTATCAAAATAAACATTTTGTTTTATCATAGCATTAAAGAATCTCTTACCAAACTTTTAAATATACCATTTTTAAAATAAATATGTAACAAAATGTCAACCTAAGGATATGCTATTATATTAATGACGATGTCATTATTAAAATAAGCATATAACAAAGGGGTCAAATCACTTTGGTCAAACCATTTCAAGAGGTTGCTTGATATACCAAAAAAAAGGGAAGCCCTTTAAATCTGAGTTTAATCGGAGAGTTTAACATTGCCCGAAGGAAAATATGGTTTTGATTTTACCACATTTTTTTTATTTGATTTTAATTGGTTGCTAGTTTAAATTTATTATAGTCATTATTGTTGTAATTGTTAATGGAGTAGTAGTTGTTATAAGTCAACCCTTAATAACTAATTTATGATTTAGTAAAGATTAAGATATTTAATGATATATATATTAAGGGTGGTTCATGGAGAGTGATTATTTTTTTATTTAACTATAACAAGTTAGAGTCTTAGTAAGAATTTAAATTTAATTGAGCAAAATGCAAGATTTATTTCTCAAATATGTTGTCAAATTATCTTAAGGTCATATTTCCATTATTAACTTTATCTAATTCCTTAAAATCTTCCATCTTCTCAATCAATTTATTATTGTATTTTATGCATCATTGTATTATAATTTACTTTATGTTTAATATGCAAATAAATTTATACCATGTTAAAAATATGAAATATTTATTATTTGATAATAACATTTTATCTTAATGAAGTGGCAATCTCGCTCTCCAGTGCTCTTTGAAACCCTATTCGATTGTATCCCTTGCTTGCCCGCCAGTGATGGCCATCTCGGAAGGGGCTCCTACCCCTCTAATTGACAATGCAATTGCCTTCTAGGCATTGATCGCTTCTCTCCCATCAAAGCAACGACTCAAAGACAACCCATCGAAGTTCGTCAAGCGCATGGAGGGAATTCCATTTGTGGCGACGCCACTGGTCTTTTGCCATTTGTCTTTGGTATATTTTGACCATGCCCTAATGGGGAAGTTTATAGGCGTGTGGCCTTCTCCCAAGACAATGGAGTACTAGACTAAGAAGAATTGAAAGGACAAAATGAAGGGAAACTTGGGTGTTTTTGCTATGGGCAATAGATTCTTTTCCTTCCCGTTTGAGCTCAAAGAGGACAAAGATGTCATCTTTAAAAACAACCTTATTTCTTCTAAAACAGAGGAATGTACTTGAACAAATGGAATCTAGACTTTGACCAACCTAAGGATATCCCCAACGATATGCCTGTGTGGGTTAAACTTCGCCACCTCCCTATGTCTTGCTAGAGCAATGAGTACCTTCAAACCATCGTAACGAAGTTAGGAAAGATATAGATAGAGTCGAACCAAAAGGAGGATAGTTCATTTGTGCCAAGACTTGTGTCGAGGTGGAGTTGGAGAAGGGGTTTCCTGCTGAAACCTTCTTACGATGGGAATATGGAAGCATTGCCAGATCCTCAAATACGAACAAATTCCCTTTAAATGCAGGGCCTGTCATGAGTATGGGCGGGCATTTTTTTAGGGATTGCAAAAAGTCTAAATCTGAAGCTCTGGAAGGGAATCAAGATGGACAAGTAAACTAAACCGAACAATGGAAAAATCAGAAAAATGGAGGAAATAAGAAAGGTTAGGAAAACCACAAAAAGACAATGAAAAATACCAATGTCCCATCTTCTTATGTGAACCATTTGGGGCTCTCCAGTCCTCAAAAGCCTCACAACAGGATGCTCAAGATAATCAAGAAGAGAATGCCGAGGAGAACATAACAGAGGATTCTCTAGAATACGAAGAAATAAACTTGGCCAACAAGGAGTCAAACCCTCTTGTGAATCAATCTCATCATAGTCAGTGTATTCCAAATTTGGACTGGGGTTCTCTACTTTTTCAGTTGGCTAACCTTTTGTCCCTTGTCAAGGTGTAGTGTAAGCCGAAGGAGGGCCCAAGGAAAATAATAACCAGGAATATATCATAGGCGCAAGGAGGTAGTGAGGAAATTAGTAGCCAAGAAACAAGGAGCAATGCTAAGAAGAAGGGAAGACACTCCAAAAAGTAAATCAAAGAGTCTGAAGTTGAACAAAACAAGAATCTCGAGAGCCAATTATAGATCCCCGATCTCTTAAAATCCTTCAGGCTTAAAGGCATAGTAGAAACATCAGAGGGTGGTCCAATATCACTTTCAACCCCCAATCGATGAAGTTACTCTCATGGAATATAAGGGGTATGGAAGGACCCTCTAAAGCCCTCTCAGTATAATATTTGATCAGAAAGGAACAACCATAATTTTTTCTCCTGCAGGAATCGAAGATAGAAGAAGAAAATCTAATGAAGGCATCTAAAATATTTCAGAAGGACAGTGAAGGAATAGGTCAAATCTCAAGGGGAGCCTTAGGTGGAATGGGGATTTTTTTGCGTAGTGGACAATTCTCCTTGGTCAACAATGTCAAAACCCCAAACTGGATAATGGTGGAACTAGAAAAGAAGGCTACAAATAAGAGATTCAATGAAATAAATGTCTACATGTCCTCTACTTATGCAAAGAAGCTAGAATTTTGGGAAAATCTTTCGTCCCTAAAAAATAACAGTTGTAGCAAAATGGCATAGTGGGTGGAGATTTCATCACCACTCTGCTATCTTTCGAGTGTAAGGGCGGGAACATAGTCTAAGATCCATTCAAAGACATATGGAGGATATCATCACTGAGTGGGATTTGGTAGATGTAAAGCCTAGAAAATGAAATTTCACTTGGTCAAATAGAAGAGTCACAGTTTGTCACATCATGGCTCGACTTGACCGACTTCTCCTTCATAGTTCATGAATCCTTCAGGGGCTAAAACCCCACTCTTCAATTTTGGCCTCTAGAGAGTTAGATCATAGACCAATTTTGTTGGTTCTGGAAGACAAGGAGGACTTAGGGCCAATCCCCTTTCAATACAACCCAGGATGGATGGAAGAGGAAGGGGTTGGAGAGTTGATCTCTTGAGCATGGTGAATAAATTTTTTTGAATCCCATGCCTATGCACTACCTATGTATGAGAATCTAAAATCAAGTCGGTAAAATAAGCATTAAGGAAATGGGAAAATGATGTGTATGTCCCGCCTGGAAAGAGAAAGGAAGACTTGATAAAAGAATTGGAGCTCCAACTTAGAATAATGGAAGACCAAGTGGTGGAGGAATGACATATAGAAAGGGAGAATAAGATCAATAGATAAATCTTTCAAGAGAATAGGAAGGAGGAGGAGTTATGGAGATTAAAGTCTAGAAGCACTTAGTTGAAAGAAGGGGATCAAAATACCTCTTTCTTCAACAAGCATACCAAAGAAAGGGAGCTTCGAAAAAGGGTGAGGGAAATCATCCTAGAAGGTAAGCCACCAATTACCAATTTTTTTGAAATAACAGAGGAAGCCTTTATCCACTTTCAATCCATTTTCTCTTCGGAATGGGATCTTAATGATGAGAAGATGGAGAAATTCTTGGTTCCATTCCCCTCGGAGATCTTAGATGACGAGAATAATCTTCTCATGCAAGAGACTAAGAGGATGAGGTAATCAACACAATCTGGGCCATGGATCCAAAAAAGGCCTTTGGACCTGATGGTTTCTCCATAGGAATTTATTGTTCATTCTGGGCTTTGATCAAGAAGGGTTTGATTAGAATTATCAATTAGACTAGAGTAAAAGGAAAGGTTGGAGGGGGGAAAACCCTATCTTTTTAGCGCTAATTCCAAAGGAATCAAATGCCACCTCCTACAATAGGATTCACCCCACATCTTTGTGTAACGCCTCTTACAAAATACTGAAAAAAAAAAAATCATTTTGGGAAGGTTAAAAAGGATCCTTCCGAGACTGATATTAGAAAATGAAGGTGGGTTTCTCAAGAGCAGATACATATTGGACAATATCATTCTCTTCCAAGAAGCGATTCATTGAAGTCAAAAAAGTGGGGAGTTTTGTCATAAAATTGGATATGGTGAAGATGTTTGATTGGGTAAGTCATTCCTTTCTTTTTCTTATTATGGAAAAACTCAGTTTCAGCAAGGGCTTTGTTAATTGGATAAATTATTGTGTTGGTCTTCCCTAGATCATCCTGTTGATTAATGGTAGGCCAACCCCATTTTTTAAAGCCCCAAGAGGCTTTCAACAAGGCTTCCCACTCTCTCCCCTGCTTTACATTATAGTAGTTGAGAGTTTGAGTCCAAATATTAAAAAATCCAGAGAGTCTGGTGCCTTACCAAGTCTCTCTATTTCCCAGAATGTTAATGCTGTTAATCACTAACAATTTGTGGATGATACCATCCTTTTGGGTGGTGCTTCCAAAATTATTGCGTCTAGGTTTAAAAAATTTCTAGAGAATTATTTGGAGCTCTCACGAGGTTTGGAAAATAAGAGGAAGAGTTATATCTATGGTTGGAACTACTCGACTTCTGTGTTTCAGGAAATAGCATTGATCCTTTGTTTCTCCAACTAGCAGGAGTGGAGATCATTTAAATATTTTGGAGTCCCTGTCTCATTAGGAAATCCACACAAGGAAGATTAGGATGAAAATTTGAAAAAAAATAGAAAGAATATGAAGGGTGGGGAGAATTTTGGCTGAATCTGGATGGCAAGGAAACCTTGATCAAGTCCATGCTTTCCTCACTTCCAATTGATCTTTTCTTTGGGATTCTGGCTCCAAAAGGAACCCTAAATCAAATGAGTATCATGCTCAGTAAATTTCTTTGGTAGGGGGGCAAGAACAATGATAAGAAATTTCATTTGATCAATTGTAATACAGTCCATCTTCCCAAAGAAGAGGGGGGCTTGGAGATACGAGACCCTATTATGGTCAACATATCCCTGGGAGCCAAACTAGTTTGGAAGCTAATCACTGACTCCAAGGATTGGTGGAAAGAGGTGTTCTTAAAAAAGTACTTCCACAAGTCTCGACTTCTAAGAGCTGAAAAAGCATAGTGGACAGGGAGTGGATCACAAATATGAAGATTATCAAAAAAGGAATCACCCCTTATTATTGAAAATTTGGAATGGCAAGCTGGGAACGGGGCAAATATAAATTTGTGGAAGGACAATTATCTTCCTAGTCCCCTTCTCTCTCCCTCCGTCGAATTCAATCCCCTCATGGATTGGATTCGGGATAATGGGGTAATAAGGCTGAAATATATTTCAATATGGGATGATTCAATGATTTGGAGTGGATAGTAATGCCATGGTCTTCTCAAACATCTGCATTTGAAATGGGGAACAATGATCCCCTTTTTGAAATATCCCCGTTTACAAATATGATAAATATTTTAGATCCTGTAGGCCTGGTATGTCATCTAAGTACACAATAAAAGAAGGATACAATTTCCTATTGAGGAGACTTCCCTTCCCATCCCAATCAAAAATATGTAAAGCAATTTGGAATAGGGATGCCATTCCCAAATTGAATGCTTTTTATTGGACTTTGGTCCACATAAGAATTCTCACAACAAAAAAATTAAAGTGTAAAAGTATTCAGGGTTCCTCTTGGTGCGTCCTCTACAAGGGGGATGAAGAGTCAATTCCACACTTATTTCATGAATACCCTTTATCTCTTGCTATGTGTAGATATGCATTTGAGAAGGTCTTGCACATACATGCCATCCCTCCAAACTGGCAGGATATGTTCATCAATTGGACTGATCATGGAACCTCCCAGTCTTCAATCATAAAAAGGGCGTGGAAAAATTTGTCGAAGCTTTTATGTTGGGTCATATCAATTACAAGGAACCCGACAATATTCAAAGAGGAATACCCCTTGACCATCCATGCCACCAACAAGGTCATATCTCTACTCTCCGAATAACTCTCTTCGAGAGGTATTAAGAAATTTAATATGGAAGGGCTGTCAGATCTAGAGAGTAGTTGGTTAAGCATAAACACCTCCTCGAATCATGTTGGAAGCTTCATAGTTCAACTGAAGGAGAGAAAACTTTAGTGCTTAGGATTTAGCCAAGAGGAATTTAGATCTTGGAAAGATAATAAATTATCGACAATGCTCTTCTTTGATGATGCTGCAAAATCGCGACAGGAGTGGGAGGGGTGATATTTTTCCCCTACAAACAAGTTTAATTTAGATTCACATGAGGATTAGGAACAACAACCAATAATAAATCCAAGCTTCTTACACTTTGGAAAGGCTTAAACATTGCTCTAAGTTATGGTATCAAGGAATTAAATGTCATAGGGGACTCCCTCATGGTGATTAGAATATTTTCAGAACCCAATCAATATCCTTACCATTTGATTCCTTCAATAGTAAAGAGGATCAATCTTCACATGATTTTTTAAAAAATCTAACCTTATTCCATGTCCTCCAACAACTCAATTGGGTTGGGACGCTGATGAAATGATGAATCGTGGATCGATCCCAGGGGTGCGAAAATTCAAATTAAATGGACGAGACCTAGGAATCATTCCCATACCTTTGTTGTATTATGTCTTATTTAGAGCACATATCCATCAATGATGGTGTTGATAGGAACATTATGAACAAAATGATTATTCACATGGGTGATAGGTGTGTGATGGAACAAGCAGGGTACCCACTTGGTGGTGTTTTGGAGTATTGAGGTAAGCTATTAAGATCTTTGCAGAGCTTCATATGTAGGCAGAAAGGTTCCGTAGACAGCTAGTTCAATAACCTTCTCGGGAGGATGACATATCAACCAAGAGTTCTAATGTTGAAGAGACGCATGAAAATTTCACGTCGGGCCATTGCAAATTCGATGCTAGGTTGGTTTAACAGGTCTCTCAGGAAGGACAACTATTTAATGCGGATGCAGATTGAAGATTTGCAGGAATCAATGGTGAGGGAAAAGTGAAATTACGAGACTCGAGGGCATGTTTTATATAAGTTGACCATGCCTCCACCAGAGGCATCTACTCGCTTAATCTCTGAGCCTCTTTTGAGAAATTATGCCTTTCTAAGAGGTTTGGTGATGAGATCTTTGAGAGGTTTACCTTCGAAGACCGACATGGATCGGTGGAAGAAGGCAGTTGATTCTTATTCAAATTGTTGATGGGAAGGCTTGATCTCCTCACGCGATGATGCAGACCACACCAATGTGAAATTTGAGAGCGTGGAGGAGAAATTGGATCAGAAAATTATTCGGTTGGATTTCGACATTCTTACATCCAATTCCAAGTTGATTAGCAACAATCTGTTTGCATAGGTGTAGGAGATAATCACTGGAATACCTGATCCTACTCTCACTCAGCGGCAAATAAAACTTGGCATAGTAGGTGATGGCGTAGGAATGAGCAAAGGGGACAATCACTGTAGTAAGGAAGTCTAGCCTTCAAATACTGGTCAATGTTGTCTCTTTTTGTATTGCAAGTATGTCTTAATTTTGGGTCAGTTCTACTGATCATATGGAAAATATGAGTGTAGTATTTTAGTTCACAAGGCTCGTAGCGGGAAGAAAGTTATCTTTTGGTTGTATTGGAACATAGAAGTAGCTGAGATATGTGAATAAAGTTTTGTCTATTTTGATGTAAACAGTTTGGCCATGTAATCCATGTTTTATAATATAAAGTATCTGTCCCAACAATATATATATATATATATAACAAAAATGAGTATTGGTTTGTATGAAATCTGCACCTAGTCGCAGTAAATACCAGGGGAATTACATGAATTTTTTTCTCAAAGACATATGGGATGTCAAATTGCATCTAATTTCCCTTATCCATATTACAAAAAACGTTCCTAGTCCTAACCATACTCTTATTTTCTGAGTAGAGTATATGCAACAAAATTGGAAAAAAAAAGCATAAGCATCTAAAACCAACCATGATAATTATGATTAATCTGCAAGGTCCAGTGGCTTATTGAAGTCGATATCATGAGAGGGATCTATAGATGGGTTGGATGGATGGAACTCTTGGATCTAGAGTCCCATAAGAATACTTCGTAGAACATCCACCTCATCTTCCAAATGGGAAACTCGTTGTTGTACAACTGAAATTATTTTAATAAAATTGCACTCGGAGACCTGCTACTGGTACAACATGACATGCAAGTTCTATATTTCCAAATTGATACTTTCATGTTCATTTTTGCAATGGTCACGCACTATAGAATTCGATAAATATGAGTCTAAGGAGTTAGAATCCATAGTAGGGCCTAAATTATGCAGGAACCAAGAAAATAGGACTACAGATACTTAGCGATAGTTGGAAGAGAAACAAGGATAGCCGAGGGAGGACACAATGTCCATGAGATTCCAACACACAAAAAAAATAAACACAATTTGAAGTGGAAGAGAAACATATAAGCCCATAACACCATAAGAAGGAATGAGCCACCCCTAATTGAGCAACCAGAATGAGGGCAAAGAAGCAAAGAAATTTCTGTTGTTGGAAGAAATTCTCACATAACAGAGAATTGGAAATCTTACCTCTGACGTCAAAAGACAAAAAAACCACAACACCCAGTTGCATTGGTGTTGCACCCATACATGATTTTCACAATAAAAGTAAGCCCTCAACAAAACACGAAGCTCATCTTAGAGCTTCCAATTATGCCAACATCCAAATTCCACCCTTGAAACACGGGAGACCCACTTCAAAATACATCAAGAGTTCTGAATTTTGAGCCCACTCCTCTCACATAATGTAAATGAAGCTAGGCTTCCACAACATGATTTATTCTCGTAGCACGATGGGAGCTGCAAACAAGCTATCATTTCAACATAATTACTTCTAGTACTCCAAGGAAGAGAAATCATCATGAAAGAATCCAAGGTGATGCAACCACAACTATATAGGATATTGAGACTACAAACGGGTATATTCCATGTAGGTGAAATTAAGGCAAGCACAGTTGCATGGACCAAGCTACCAACTTTTGCCATGTTTTTATGACAAAGAAAAATCATAGCAAGGTTGGGGGGATTAACATAAATCATTAAATAGATATAGTCAAGATGGGAGCGGAGGGATGAGCATTGAAGGAAGTACGAGGGCACAAAGGGAAGAGACATAGGAAAGAGAGGAATTATAGATATAAACATGAATTCCTTTAAAGGATTAAGATATACCCACTTATACCATTGACCTTAGTTTGCCATATATCGAGAAGGTAAGCTCTATTGGCCTAATGGTCGGCTTCAAAGTTGAGATTTCTAAGGATGTAGAAAAAGGAAGTGTTAGAGAAAGTGAGGAGGGTTATTTTTATTCGATGATATAAACAATTTACTGGGTGTTATATTTTGGAGGAGTGTCGGGTCTCAAGTAACGAATAGTTATGAAATCATTGCCCATAATGATAATTTATCTAATGCCATGATATTTGGCTGGAGATACCCCTAACAAGAGCCCATATATTTTTGCCCAAGTCCCCATGAAAATTTATGCACAATGTTTCCTTCGGAATTCAGTAACATCCCTTCCTCTCTTGCACCCCTTAAACAATGAAATCTTTTCACTACAATTATATTTATCATTATTTTGATAGGTGTGTCTATTTTGTAATATGAATTTTGCAATTTAATTAAATTATTAGTAATTATTAGGTGGATGGTAGGGTTTTAACTTCCATGGAATATTTTAAAATATTCTTTGTATTCACAAATCAAAGGTTGATATTTATTTACAAAGTAGTTTCTATCATTTTAATTAAATTTATTAATTAAGAAAAAATTCATATGAACATGTGTCATATGAAATGAAATTATGGGTTTTTGGACATGTGGTATTGTTAAACCATGGTATTGGTCCATGGTATTGTAACAAAACCTCTTTTATAGGTTGAGAATATTTTCTACTTGTTTTTATGTGTATATATATTTAACTCATATACTAATCCTTTTTAATAATAATAATTTAAAATAAAAATTATAATTTAGTTTATTTTTATGATTTTATTATATTGGCATGTATCATGAAGTAAGTGTTTTGATGCTTATCATGGAATGATGCCTATGGACATTTACCAATTACTTAATGTATATGTCTACACTAGTTAATAATACAATTAGAATAATGTCAGAAATCACCAAACATTATTTTCTTTCTTTCAAATATTATATTTTTTATAGTGAGAAAATTGATTGCATGACATTCTACAACCCAGTATGGGGTAGATGTAAAGCGTAAATGTTTAAAACATTTAACATTTAACAAATTTAATCTAATGTCAATATCGGTCCTAATTAAAAATTGATATAGAAGTGCATGTGTAGGTGTAAATGTTTAACATTTAAAATTTATATGTCGGTTCGATTAAAAATAATAAAAGGTTAAAAGTACTAGCAAGTGCACGGCATTGCAAAGAAAATGCCATAAGGCAATAGCATATAGCACTAAATAATGCTTCTTTGAGAATTGTTGAAAGTCATAAAAATATCAATGAAATCTTACTGCAATACCACTTCCTTGAGGCTTACAAATCATGAGGCCTATGTTGAATTTAAATACCTTGTCTAATTATGCCAACATGAATGCTTCGTAAATAAAGAAATGGACTGCGATTTTCTACCTTCGAAATTAGAGGTCATTTTGGTACAATTCCTCCATATTTCTTCTTGATCAGTTCCTCCTACTATAGACAACCTTAATCAGTACAAAGCAATTTTTTGATAGTTGGAAACATGTTCCTACAGAGGATTGTATCAATTTTGTAAATACATTTTGAATTTCTATGTGAATTAAGATCTACCCTCGAATAAAAATGCACATATCTCCAATTTGGAAATTGAACCCAAGAATATCATCAACTACACCTCTTATTGATAAAATTACTTATGTTTCTCTTTCGAATGTTGACTCACCTATGTATTATTTCATTCATGATCCTTGAAACTATTCAAAATATCACATTGCTCTTTACCACTAATCTCCTTTGTGTCTTCCAAGTTCTTGTTTTAATCCAATAGACTCCGCTTAAGTAAATCTAACCCATGCCATTCAGTTGAAAAAAATGTAGAGATCATTCAAAAACATTTAAACCATTTTATCTCAAAAATCAAGCGAGTGTGGTCCATGAGAGTTAAGGTGATGTTTTGTTTGTCACAATGATTCAAAACTCAGTTTTATATCTCAATATTGACTTTCTCAATGTCTGTTATGTATATGAACCCTTTAGAAAAACCACAGGAACATTTCATTTTACATTGTTATCTCCTTAGCATGGGTGAGGGTTTCAAAAATTGGAGAGAAACTTGAGTGGTTATCATTAGAAATTGTTGTATAAGATGGGAGAGTTGGATGATTTGTAGGCAATCTAGATGCCATAACATATACTTATTTTGAATTTTCTAGTGTCTCTGGCCACCATGCAACCAATATGATCCATTTCAATTGATAATGTCAATACATCACCGTGCCAATGACAAAAACCATTTATTTTAGCTTGTGACATCCCTAAACCTTCTCTCTGATTGTGGATTAGGTTATAGACTAGAATAGACTCTCTCTTCAGAAGGCTTTAGAATATATATTGGATGGAGTGAAAGGTTATAATAAAATTTGTACAAGTTCCTTCATCAAAGACTCCACCCACTTCATCAATGAGATCAAACACTTAAACCTAGACCCGAATGACTAATTAGTCAGTTTTGATGCTAGAGCTCTATACACCAACATTCCCATAGATGAAGCCATGAAAGTGATCCATAAAATAAAGCTTCTGACACAACCCAATTAATAGAGGTTTGTCTCAAATCAACCTTCTTTAGATTTAAAGATGGAATTTATGAACAAAACTGTGGTGTAGCCATGGGATCTCCTCTATCTACCATCATTGCCAATCTCTTTATGGAGGACTTTGAAAATAGAGCCATTGAATCTTCCCCATTAAAACCCAAACTTTGGAAAAGATTTGTCGATGTCACTTTCATTATTTGGCCCTATGGGAAAGAAAAATTAAACATGTTCTTGCATCACCTAAACAATCAATCTAATTCCATCAAGTTTACCATGGAAATAGAAGAAAATGGAAGCCTTCCCTTTCTTGACATCCTAATCAATAGAAACCAAGATGATTCCATATCTCACCAGGTCTATCGTAAGAAAAACACACACGGAACATTACCTGCATGCCAACTCTCACCACCCTTCTTCTTAGAAAATTGGTGTTCTCAACACTCTAGCAACCAGAGATGTACATATTTCGGATCAGGATCTCTTTGAGGAAGAGAAAAACCATCTTATGAATGTATTAAAAAAGAATGGATATAATAAATACCAAGTGACCAAAGCCTTTAAGAATGTTGAGAATCCCAAAAACAAACAACCTATCAATGATCAAGTGAGTAAGGTTGACCTCCCATACATATTAGGCACTACAGACAAAATTGCCTATACTTTAAAGAAGAACAATATTAAAACCACCTTTAAACCCATGAATACCATTAGAAAATGCCTTAAATCGGTCAAAGATATCGTTTATCCCAAATGCCTTAAAGGAGTTTACATGGTTCCTTGTTCATGCGGAAAAACCTACATAAGGGAAACCGATTAGTCTACCCAAACTATGATTCAAGGACATGTTGCTGACGTAAAACACAACTGCTCAAAAACCTCAGCTCTAGCTGAACACTCCTGTAAAACCAATCATCATGTTTGTATTGAAAAATCTAGAGTGGTGGCCAAAATCGATCATTCTTACCATAGAAAATTTAGAGAAGCTATAGAAATAAGCAAAAACCTGAATAACCTCAATCGTGATGAAGGATGGAAAATAAGTGACAATTGGATTCCTACCTTAACCTCCTGATCCAACCTTCCCCACACCCTCTCCTAGCATATCCTCTCTCCAGTGGACCTTTCACACTCATCACTAAACCTAACTTTTCTCTCTGTACACCTCACTCTCAATTAATCAGAACATATATTTTAATACAATCATATTTAAATTAAAATTGATTAGAATGATCTAAATTTAAATTTTTATATGTTTCTAAATCTAAAAATCTATTAATCCATTAAAAATTTGGATTAAATACTAATATTATAGAAATCCTAATAACATTCTTAATTAAATTCTAAAAATAATAAAATTAAATTAAAATCTCTAATAAGAACAAGTCAATTATTACAATAAAATTATTAATTGTTAATTAACTAATGACAATATCATTAATAATATTCCCGTTACTTAATCACTAAGCCTCACAACACCTCACTCTCAATTAATCACAACATATAGTTTAATACAATCACATTTAAATTAAAATGGATTACGATTATCTAAATTTAAATTTTATTATTTTTTAATATCTAATTCAATTAATTCTATCACAGTTATATTCTAAAAACTATTTTTTTTCTAAGGATTCTTGATGATGATGATGATGGTTAACGTACACCGAGACTAAACATTGGTCTATCAGACCTAAAGAAACAAATTATTTATTTTGATTTAAGATTTTATTCCTACGCTCAAAAAGCTTGGAGAGAAGCCTCCCAAGCTCACTATAATTTTGACATTGTAAAAGGCTAGGAAGGTCAGTATTGTAACAAAGATTGTGACACTGAGATCTAGATTGGTTGTACGTGGGCTACTCTAAGAGGAAGTGGTTTCATCCTCGATGTTACTATTCTACATATATGGCAGATCCTTCCATCCATGGTGTTTTAGAATGCCCAACAACCTGTTTCACTAGAGCTCATGAGAAATTCTTCTTTATTTTGTCTATATTAATTTTTTTCTTTGAGCTAGTTAAAATAGAGAGATACTTTTGATCTTCTAGGGTGGGGTTGATGACCTTCTTATAATAACTTAATTTTTTTTAGCCGCTAAATCTTTCTCACACCACATTTTTTCTTTGAACTTAGAAGTAACAATATCTTTAATGTTATTTATGTTTTGCAATGCATCATTCTCGTTGATCTCCCAATAGTTTAACCAGGCCCTTGTGTCTTTATGCCACCCTCGATTGAGCCTTAGGTGGTTTTGGCTGGAATTTAAAGCTAGCTTAGGAAGTCTATGATCGTCTATGTTATTTCTAAGAAACACCACGGTGATGTAAGGACCTGCAGTCCTTATGTGTGCACTCTGGCTTGAAGGCGAGCTCGACCTTGGCGTGCGAAGTATCATGGAGTAATACAAGTACGTAAAGGTTGGGTGGATGAGTCATATATATGCGTGGGAGCCTTGGTTAAACATATGGAGGCCGACTTGGTGGATGTAGGGGCTTATGCGATGAAGATTGGGTGTAGGGAGGTCAGCTGGGCAAGCCGCCACCACGCCCTACGCTTGGTATAAGTTGTGTTGCATTGGCTCATTCAAACATCATCGCAACTCACTCATACATCTTCGCTCATGTAGAGAGGCGCAGATCTGCAAGTGTGCAAGTCTAAGGGGAAAGGCACAGATTTAAGGATGCGCCCGTTCTTGGGCAGTCGTGCACGGTGAAGCGCGGTTGTGGGTGAAGGTGCGGGCAGGAGTGCCCCGTGGTTGGGTGAGGGCGTGCACGAGTGTGTGGCGCCCGGGTTATGTGACGGAGCGCCCAACGGTGGAAACGGAGGAGAACCCGCTTTGTGCGAAGGTGCCCGAGGGTGAAACAGAGGAGCGTCACGTTTGTGCGACGACTTGGCACGGGTGTCTTGGCGACTCGAGTGAGCGCCCGCCCGTCATGCAAGTGTGCATGGTGACTTGGTGAAGTGTTGAGATTGTGAACGAAGGTGTGTCTCGGGTAGAGGCACCCGTGTGTGGCGACTTGGAGGTGCGCCCGAGTTGGGCAAACAAAACGATCATGCGACGAGGTGAACGAAGGGTTGGTGAGTCGTGCGGCGACCATGCGGAGGTTCCAACAAGCTGGAAAACCGATTTTGCCGAAGTTGTGAAAATTGGCTAAGTGTAAATTTGGGGTTTCCCAAGATTTAACTTGTGCATTGTAAAAGTAAAGATTGTATAATATATTCATATCGGGAAGACTCATATTGCAGGGAGTTGCCCCTCCCTTTATACTGTTGTGCATTTCTCTTGTATAATGTTGTTGATAATGAATGTGTATGAGTGTTCATTGGTATAAAGGCACATTAATAATACCTGGTTGAGAAACAAAAACTAAGTAGGAATAAGTGGTTGGGTGTAGTCTACAATCGTAAGTACTGGTGAAAAGAAAACGGTTGGTAGTTCCGCACCTCGCCTAGCACGGTTGGAAGACCATCGTAGGCCTGGGGGCGTGACAGTTGGTATCAGAGCAGGCTGATGACTAGGTTGATGATAGTGGAAGCAGGTACTTGCAGATGAAGGAAGCTGATTTCACATACAGGTGGAACAAGGGCCGGTTCATGGTTGTAGGGAACTTGGTAAAGCTAGTGAATGGTGACGGTTGGAATTAGAGGTTGTAGAGTTGGGCAGGCGGTACTACGTGTTGTTTCACACGATTTGGGCATTTGCCAAGGGTTAGCAAGGGGGACTGCGTGTGGGCAGGTGTACACGGTTTGGGCGTCTGTGGACCAAACTAAGTATGAACCGAGGAAGACGTGCGACAAGGCATGGCAGGGTTGGAAGAATGCGAAGGGAAGCTCTTACTTACCTTATACAGGTTGAAGCGGATAAAAGAGGAGAATCCCTGGCTTTGAGAGAAGCTTGCAGTCTTGGAAAAGAATGTTGAAGATGAACTTCTTCAACTTGGATGGACAATGGAGCAAGATGAAGTTACAGGTTGTGCTGACAAGGAAGAGGATGCCGTGATAGTTGAAGATGTTGCAGACATGACCATGATGGAGGATGAGCTTGAGATTGATCAAGTTGGACCAGGATCGTGTAGTTTGCAGACATGTATGGATGAGGGTACTCCTATGGAGGAACCTCATGATGATAACGATGTAAGTACTATTGATGCTTGTGTTTCACTTGAGCATTTAGTAGATGGACCGTGTGCAGAGAAGGGCAAAGTCAGTTTTCTGATGCTAGGGAGCATCTTACCATGGATGACTATGATGAGACCTTGTATGGAGAAGCAAGGATTTTTTATTGTTGCAGAAATTTTTGGGGTTGTTTGTGACCTTATGATAGAAGGTAAAAAGGCTCGTGACAAGGGAGGAACATGATGATCGTTGCGGATGAATGGGTCATGCTTTAGTCACATTGGCTAAGTGCCCGGCATGACTCATGGACAGATTGGAGGGCACACACTTGAGTTGCTTGGGCGGACTTCTCATGGCCGAGACCAAGAGCAAGTCTTAGTGGAACCTTCAGTGGGGGAGATATGATGGAAGAGACTCATGACATGATGACATGGTAGGGTGACCGAGTTCACTAGACCGAAGATTGCAGACTTGGGTGAGGATGACCAATTGTTGTGATGGGTCTACTTGGTTGGACTACATGGCAACTTAGTCATGGACATTAGGTTGGAGACATGGAGAATGGAAGTCTTATGCAGGGACATTGTGAAGGAGCACTTATAGAGATGTCACTTATGGGCATCCAATGAGGAGTTCCAAAGCAGGGATGTTGTGCAGGTGGATTTGCTAGTGTGACATGGAGATGTTTTATGTACAAGCCGATGGAGAGGTTGTGCACTCTTGTACAATGAGGCCATGGACTTGGATGGAGTTGTGGGCAGACTATGGGGCATTATTACTACATGGAGAGTTGAGGCATCTTGCAGAGACCTTTGGGCCGAGACTTGTATGCTTGCTGAGATGTTGGTTGGGGATGGCTTATGGAGCTCATGATGACATGAGATTGTTGTGACTTTTGGGGACTTCATATATGTTGGACTTGGAGGATCTGATGCATTGAGGAGCTGAGGTTAGGGACTTTGATGTAGGATGGGGTGCATACTTTCAAGTACATGTATGGGGATGGCTTGAAAGAGTGACTTGATGTGGAGGATCGATATGAGACACTTTGGAGTGATGGAGTTACAACGTTGATGATGCCTTGGTGGCAACACTTGGGCATGGGTTGAGCCAAGACACAACTCATTTTGACACATGGGAGCTGATTGATCTATGATCATGGGAAGCACATGGATAGATGAGACAAGTGTATACTTGTTTCTATGGAAAACTTAAGGGATGAAACATTGCAGATATGATGGAGGTTGCTTCATGGGCCTGGATGTGGCACACCGAGAGTTGGAGTTTGATGAGATGGTCTCTTCATATTGAGGAGGCACACATATGGATGATGTTGGGATAGATGTGGCTGGTTTCATGCAACACATTGACACCAAATATCATGGAAAACATGTTGCAGATGAGATGGGGACTACTTCATGGACCTGAGCATGGCTCACTTATATGGATGGATTCTTGATCGAGTTCAAGATGTGACGGGATGTCCAGAGAAACGACTGATGGTGGCATGAGGATGTGCATTCTCATGGTTTGAGCGTGACAGTTGGACTGATCAACCAACTAGTTCAAACATGGGGACATGTAGTGTACAAATATGTGTTATTATTTGTTGAAGTATCATGGCAGCAGTTCACATGAGGACGACACATGATGACGTCGACATGAGATGTTGCAGTGGACATGTAGCTTGAGATGGAGGGGCCAGCATTCCACGATGGAGAGCAGCATGTGGATATTGTGACAGGGTGGTCAATGATCATGGATTGAGATGATTTCCGATACATGACATACCTTGGTATGGTGATCTTGGTGACAGATGGTTGCCGAGGCGAGACATGATGGAGACAGTGGTTCTACATATGTTGCAGGGATAGTTGCAGTCTGTGGAGGAGTGGAAATCATGGATGATACAGTTGATCTTGGTGGATGACTACTAGGATGGTTTGTTGTCGAGGACGACAACGACTTCAGGTGGAGGAGGATGTAAGGACTTGCAGTCCTTATGCGTGCACTCCGGCTTGAAGGCGAGCTTGACCTTGGTGTGCGAAGTATCGTGGAGTAATACAAGTGCATAAAAGTTGGGTGGAAAAGTCATATATATGCGTGGGAGCCTTGGTTAAACATATGGAGGCCGACTTGGTGGATGTAGGGGCTTATGCGATGAAGCGTGGGCGTAGGGAGGTTGGCTGGGCAAGCCACCACCATGCCCTATGCTTGGTATAAGTTGTGTTGCGTTGGCTCATTCAAACATCATCGCAACTCACTCATACATCTTCGCTCATGTAGAGAGGCGCAGATCTGCAAGTGCGCAAGTCTAAGGGGAAAGGCATAGATTTAAGGATGCGCCTGTTCTTGGGCGGTTGTGCATGGTGAAGCGCGGTTGTGGGTGAAGGTGTGGGAAGGAGTGCACGGTGGTTGGGTGAGGGCGTGCACGGGTGTGTGGCACCTGGGTTATGCGACGGAGCGCCCGAAGGTGGAAACGGAGGAGCGCCTGCTTTGTGCAAAGGTGCATGCTGGTGAAACAGAGGAGTGCCTGGTTTGTGCGATGACTTGGCATGGGTGTCTTGGCGACTTGGGTGAGTGCTTGCCTGTCGTGCAAGTGTGCATGGTGACTTGGTGAAGTGTTGAGATTGTGAACGAAGGTGTGTCTTAGGTAGAGGCGCTCATGTGTGGCGACTTGGAGGTGCGCCCGAGTTGGGCAAGCAACATGATCGTGCGACGAGGTGAACGAAGGGTTGGTGAGTCGTGTGGCGACCGTGCAGAGGTGCTGATGAGCTGGGCAACCGAGTTTGCTGAAGTTGTGAAAATTGGCTAAGTGTAAATTTGGGGTTTCCCAAGATTTAACTTGTGCATTGTAAAAGTAAATATTGTATAATATATTGATATCAGGTAGACTCATATTGCAGGGAGTTTCCCCTCCCTTTATACTGTTGTGCATTTCTATTGTATAATGCTATTGATAATGAATGTGTATGGGTGTTCATTGGTATAAAGGCACATTAATAATACCTGGTTGAGAAACACAAACTAAGTAGGAATAAGTGGTTAGGCGTAGTCTACAATTGTAAGTATTGGTGAAAAGAAAAAGGTTGGTAGTGCCGCACCTCACCTAGCACGGTTGGAAGACTACGTAGGCTTGGGGGCGCCTTTCCCCTTAGACTTGCACACTTGCAGATCTGCGCCTCTCTACATGAGTGAAGATGTATGAGCGAGTTGCGATGATGTTTGAATGAGCCAACGCAACACAACTTATACCAAGCGTAGGGCGTGGTGGTGGCTTGCCCAGCCGACCTCCCTACGCCCACACTTCATCGCATAAGCCCCTAAATCCACCAAGTCGGCCACCATATGTTTAACCAAGGCTCCCATGCATATATATGACTCGTTCACCCAACCTTTACGCACTTGTATTACTCCACGATATTTCGCACGCCAAGGTCGAGCTCGCCTTCAAGCCGGAGTGCGGGCATAAGGACTGCAGGTCCTTACATCACCGTGGTGTTTCTTAAAAATAACATAGACGATCATAGACTTCCTAAGATAGCTTTAAATTCCAGCCAAAACCATCTAAGGCTCAATCGACCCTCCTTAAATCTGCGCCTTGGAGGTGCGCCCGAAGTTGTGAAAAATGGCTAAGTGTAAATTTGGTGTTTCCCAAGATTTAACTTGTGCATGGTAAAAGTAAAGATTGTATAATATATTGATATCAGGTAGACTCATATTGCAGGGAGTTTCCCCTCCCTTTATACTGTTGTGCATTTCTCTTGTATAATGCTATTGATAATGAATGTGTATGGGTGTTCATTGGTATAAAGGCACATTAATAATACCTGGTTGAGAATCACAAACTAAGTAGGAATAAGTGGTTAGGCGTAGTCTACAATTGTAAGTATTGGTGAAAAGAAAATGGTTGGTAGTGCCGCACCTCGCCAAGCACGGTTGGAAGACTACCATAGGCTTGGGGGCGTGACAGTGGAAGAAGATGTAACGACCTGTGTTCTCCGGCATGAAGTGCGATGAGAAAAGTGCGAGCTGCTCCAACTTATGCGATGACTTGTGCGCATTAGTGAGGGAGAGTTCCCTTGTTTATACAGTGCAGAGGAGTATGGAGGCCGACAGGCTTGTGTAAGGGCTTTTGCGATGGTGCAGGGGCTTGGGTGAGGTCGGGTGGGCAAGTCATGACCTCCCCTCCCACGCATATAAGTCTGGTTATGCGTTGGCTCATTTGGAGACAAGAAACTCGCTCATCTTCATTCGCTCTACAAGGGAAGTGTGCAGATTGGTGCGTAGGTCGAAGGAAGGCGCAATTGTGACATGCACCCATTCTTGGGCTGGTTTGCACAGTGAAGCGTGTTTGTGGGTGAAGGTGTGGGAAGGAGCACCCGGAGGTTGAGTTGAGGTGTGCATGGGTGTGTGGCACCCGACAGACGATTGTGGCGTGCACGGGTGTGGCGCTCAGTTTGTGCAAATGTTTGTGTGACAACTTGGCATGGGTGTCTTGGTGACTCGGGTGAGCGCCCGCCCGTCGTGCAAGTGTGCATGGTGACTTGGTGAAGTGTTGGGTTGTGCCTCCAGGCCAGCGGTAGTCTTTCAACTGCTCTTGGCGAGGTGCGGCACCACCAAACACTTTCTTTTCACCAATACTTGTGCTCATGGACTACGCCTATCCACTTATTCCTACTTAGCTTGTGATTCTCAACCAAGTATTATTCTTTATCCTTTATACCAATGAACACCCATATACATTCATTATCAACAACAATTATAAACGATGAACACAATTGCACAGTATAAAGGGAGGGGAAACTCCCTGAACAATGAGGCTACCCAACAATATATTATACAATAATTTACAATGTACAAGTATACTTGGAAAGCCCAAGTTTCATACTTAGTCAATTTTACAATCCAAGGCAAAACTCGGTTGCCTAACTCGTCAGCACCTCCGCACGGTCGCCACACGACTCACCAACGCTTCGTTCACCTTGTCGCACGATCGTGTCGTTTGCCCAACTCCAGCGCACTTCCAAGTCGCCACACATGGGTGCCTCCAACCGAGACACACCTTCGTCCACAACCCAACACTTCACCAAGTCACCGTGCACACTTGCACGACAGGCGCACTCACCCGAGTCACCAAGGCACCTGTGCCAAGTTGTCGCACAAACCTTCGCACAAACCGACGCCACACCCGTGCACGCCACAACCATCTGTCGGGTGCCACACACCCATGCACACCTCAACTCAACCTCCGGGCACTCCTGCCCACACCTTCACCCACAAACGCACCTCACCGTGCAAACCAGCCCAAGAATGGGCACATGTTACAACTGCGCCTTCCTTCGACCTACGCACCAATCTGCGCACTTCCCTTGTAGAGCGAATGAAGATGAGCAAGTTTCTTGTCTCCAAATGAGCCAACACATAACCATACTTATATGCATGGGAGGGGAGGTCATGGCTTGCCCAGCCGACCTCACCCAAGCCCCTGCACCATCACAAAAGCCCCTACACAAGCCTGTCGGCCTCCATACTCCTCCGCGCTGTATAAACAATGGAACTCTCCCTCACTAATGCACACAAGTCATCACATAAGTTGCAACTCACACTTTTCTCATCGCACTTCATGCCGGAGAACGCAGGTCGTTACATCCTCCTCACCTGAAGTCATTGTCTTCCTCGACAACATACCATCCTGGTATCCATCCACCAAGATAAAAACCAATGTTTGTCTCATCCTCGGTCCATGATGTTAACTCCTCCACATACTGCAAACATCCCTGCAACATATGTAGAACTACCATCTCCACCATGTGTCATCCTCATCCTGTGAACTGTCCTCCTTGGTTGCCTGATGCCAACATCTCTTTGGTACACTGCTAGCCCCCATGACTTGAACTAGTCAGGTGATCAGTCCAACTGTCACGCTCAAATCATAAGAATGTTCCTCCTTATGCCTTCACCACTCTATCTTGGATTCTGCCAGATCTCGGACTCACCAAGAATCTCACCATGCTCAGGTCCATGGAAACTCCAGCCCATCTGCAACATGTCATGATGCTTGATGCCAAGCCATCCCTGCACCATCTGTCATACCTGCTCAACCTGTTTTAAGGGACTCACTGCCATGAGCAACTAACAATGAGCCCCATCTTCTTGTCCATCTAAGAAGATGTCGATGGAGTACAGCCTGAAGGCTCACCCTCACTAATCATCTCAATCCATCTGTTAGGATCCTCAATCTCCATCGTCTGTAGATAAGTGACTTGATCCTCCTCTCGGACATTTGGCCTCACATATGCCTCATCATCATCATCATCATCCTCGACCACTTCTAGCCTTCTTGACAAATCCAAGATACTATCTGAAAGTGTCCTGATGACCAATGATTGCTCGGTAAGCTTTGTCTCAACCATGGACAACCGCTTACTCATGTCATCCATCCGCTTCTTGTCCTCCATTTTCATCACTGCCAACTTACAATCAGGACTTGTTACTCCAATAGTAGGCACACGAATGGGTACATCTTCCCTTCCATCGTAAATGTACAACTTCTTCAAATGTGGAACAATCATAGCATTAAATTGTTTCATGAATTTCATCCCCAGCAAAGCCTCATAGTCATCTATCCACACTATAGTGAAGTCAACCTTCCCTGTCGACTCACCAAGTGTTGTGTCCACCTTTTCAGCTACACCAAGAACTTCATCCGGAGGAGAATTCACTGTCTTTATTTGTGCCTTGATCCGTACAAATTTCAGCCCAATCCTTCTCACATTATATTCTCCCATGAAGTTGTGAGAGGCCCCACTATCCACCATAGTGAGTATATCAGCATCTCCAACTTTCATCCGAACATACTCCAACTTATTCCTCTCAAGATCCTTCCGAGAGATCACCTCTGTAGCAACAATAGCACCAAGTATCTGCATCATCCCCACAGAAGCTTCTTCATCATTTGCATTAGATTGTGCAATCGCAGCCACTTCCGTTAGAAGGGAAATTCTTCACCATATGTGGTCCAGCACATATCCAACACTTCAAGACTTTCTTCGTCTTTGAACTGTCATCCGATTTCGAAGCATCTTCTTTCTTATTATCGTTTGGCTTGTCAGACTTCTTCCTATCATCATAAGTCTCATCATAATGCTCCACCAACCTTTCCATGGCAGCAAAAGCTTCTTCAAGTGTTCTAATCCTCTTCCTCTTCACTTCATTGCGTGCCCAAGGCTTCAGCCCAATAATGAAATTGAACACCTTGTCCCTCTTCGCCATGTTAGGAAGTTCTAGGACCGCACTTGCAAACTCCCGCTGATATGTCTGAAGGTTCCCTGTCTGCTTTATGAATTTTATCTTCATCCTTGCTTCCCACGTTTCATCTTGAGGACTGAAATGGGCCTGCAAAACTCCTTTCATCTCATCCCACAAAGTGATGTCACTAGCACTGCCACTGGCAATCTGGTCCATCCGTCTTCACCACCACATCTTAGCATCCTTTGTCAAGAACTGAGCAGCTACCTTGACCTTCGTCTCATCATCAGATAGACCCAACTATTCCAAGTATTGCTCCATGTCCCATAGAAAGTTGCCAAGAGTCTTTGCACTCCTTGTACCATTGAAAGATTCTAGTTCCTTGACTTTCACATGAGGCACTCCTCCACCTGAGCCATGCCTCACAACTTTCTTCAACACTACGATCTCATCTCTGGCTTTGTCAAGATATTTCTTCAAGTCCACAATCTCTGCAAGACCTTGGCCCCTTGCTTCTTCAACCTCCTTGACCCTTACTTCAAGTTGTGTACACATAAGATCAGTGTACTCGTGTTGAGTTCGAAGTTCATCGAGTTCTTCCTTCATCTTCAAAGTTTCCTCTTGCTCTTTCATGACCAAGTCAATCTTCCTATTCCAGTAAGCCTCCAAGTCCTCCACTTTCTCCAACACTTTCTCAATAAACCCAAGAGTAGTGTCCTTCGGACCATGACTAGACCCAATCTATGATTCGGCCATTTCTAATAGCCTCTTCCTTCTTTGCAATCTAGTCTCGACCATACAACAACTTCACCTGCAACCCAAGTCCTTGATGCAACACTTACCAGGAAGTGTTTCACCAACCTCTTTCCCCTGCAGGTACCTGTCACCACAGTCACTTCTTCATCAACCTGGTCATCAGCCTGCTCTAATACCACCTCACGATAGTGTAGTGGGATCAACACTTCATCATCAACCCGGTCATCAGCCTGCTCTGATACCACCTGTCACTCCCCCAGGCCAACGACAGTCTTTCAACCACTCTTGGCGAGGTGCGGCACCACCGAACACTTTCTTTTCACCAATAATTGTGCTCATGGACTACGCCTATCCACTTATTCCTACTTATCTTGTGATTCTCAACCAAGTATTATTCTTTATCCTTTATATCAATGAACACCCATACACATTCATTATCAACAACAATTATAAATGATGAACACAATTGCACAGTATAAAGGGAGGGGCAACTCCCTGAACAATGAGTCTGCCTAACAATATGTTATACAACAATTTACAATGTACAAGTATACTTGGAAAGCCCAAGTTTCATACTTAGTCAATTTTACAATCCAAGGCAAAACTCAGTTGCCTAACTCATCGGCACCTTCGCACGGTCGCCGCACGACTCACCAACGCTTCGTTCACCTTATCGCACGATCGTGTCATTTGCCCAACTCGGGCGCACCTCTAAGTAGCCACACACGGGCGCCTCCAACCGAGACACACCTTCGTCCACAACCCAACACTTCACCAAGTCACCATGCACACTTGCACGATGGGCGGGCGCTCACCCAAGTCACCAAGACACCTGTGCCAAGTTGTCGCACAAACCTTTGCACAAACCGGGTGCCACACCCGTGCACACCACAACCGTCTGTCGGGTGCCACACACCCGTGCACACATCAACTCAACCTCCGGGCGCTCCTGCCCACACCTTCACCCACAAACGCGCCTCACCGTGCAAACCAGCCCAAGAATGGGCGCATGTCACAACTGCGCCTTCCTTCGACCTATGCACCAATCTGCGCACTTCCCTTGTAGAGCGAATGAAGATGAGTGAGTTTCTTGTCTCCAAATGAGCCAATGCATAACCATACTTATATGCGTGGGAGGGGAGGTCATGGCTTGCCCAGCCGACCTCACCCAAGCCCCTGCACCATCGCAAAAGCCCCTATGCAAGCTTGTCAACCTCCATACTCCTCTGCGCTGTATAAACAAGGGAACTCTCCCTCACTAATGCAAACAAGTCATTGCATAAGTTGGAGCAGCTCGCACTTTTCTCATCTCACTTCATGCCGGAGAACGCAGGTCGTTACATCTTCTTCCACTGTCATGCTCC
>APFE030312819.1:130994-146189 GCA_000404065.3 Pinus taeda
AATTTACAATATAAAGGAAACTAATAATGATATTTAAATTTAATTAATAAGCACAAGAAAATGTAATACTTACAAGAAATGTAGAATGTAATAAAACTCTTAACCATTAATATTCAAAGGCACCTCACCATGGATATTATTAATTTCTAAATAGTTTATGTTACAATATCATGAGTTAGGCCCAAAACCATCATTCATTTCAAAATAAATAAATAAAAAAATATTTTTAATTTAATTTTTATTTTAATTTTTATATTTGAAAAAAAATTAGATGTAAAAGAAAAATGGCATTGTACAATGTTGTAATGTTCAGTATAAAAATTTAAATGTTGTATCAAACAATAATAAACAACCTAGTGTAGTCTAACTTATAGAGAAAATGACTTTTTTTTACAATATTTTTTGGGATTAATTCAAAATCCATAAGATATTTTTTTAAAAACTTAGCTTAAGTTGTTTAATTAGAAATTTAAAAGTTTTAACTATGTTGAATCCATTTATCCATTGAAAAATTCATTTTAAACAACAAAAAATCAGACTCATTATTTTACTTGATTGGGTTGAAAATGTCTATTTCCTAGTAAGCCATAATAAATAGTTAAAAGTATAAAATAAAAAATTTGTTATGTTGTAAATTTTTAATTTTTATTATTAAAATTACTAAGAATTTTTTTATAAAAGAAAATAGTAATACACATATATAACATTAAAATATATAACATATATAAATAGTAGTCAATCATATTTAATTTATTAACTTAAGAACTCTCTTGAATTTTACAAAATAATTATGGTTACAAAGATATATTAACCTCATTTTACCATGAAATTATTGACATGTAAAATAGTCTTTGTTGCAATTCCATGGGCCAATACTGCCATTTATCAATACCATATTCACAAAAACCATAACTCATTTCAAAAATCAAAATATTTTATAAATATTTTGTTTTGATTTTATTTTATAGCACTCTTTAAAATATACTTAAAAAAACAAAAAGCATGGGAATATTTAGTATGTTAATGATTCTAAACATTTTGATATAAATTCAATTAAAAATTAATAAAAGATGAAAAGTAATTAAGTGGATAGGCTATATGTAACCCTTAAAGCCATTTAAACATTGAGTGAGTCAAAAAAATAAAATTAAAATAAAATAAAATAAAATAATTGATAACCATAATTATCAATAAAGAATTTTTACTTGAACCAATTATATACAAATAAAAATAAACTAATATAATATAATACAATATAAAATTAATAATTATATTTATAATGATAACTAATATTAAAACCAAGTCACAATTATCTTAACTCACGGTCTAGTAGAAGCCAAGTGGGATGAAATGTTTTGAAATGGAAACCTCTTTTCAAATGAAAAGATTTCGTCTCAACACTTCTTAGATGGAGAGCCAAGATGATACTCTTAATAAATTGACAATCAAGATGGATATAAGCCCTTCATATTTTTAAAAGTATAAAGTTAATATAAATATCTCTATTTAATCCAATATGAATTTTCTAAACAATGTGAAACAAAATTAATATATATAAACTTATAATTTTTTTAATGTAAAACATAAAACATAACCTCTTTACCATAGTCATCCAAATTCCAACTTTAAGGTAATTTTTTTAATTTTAATAAGTAATAATAGTATTTACTGTATGTTCATTGGATAATGCAACTATTCCATCTCTCTATGAGCCACATTATGCCTTTACAAGAAAAATTCCAATGTGTGGATTTGAAATTATCAAAATATCTCTGGTTATAAAAGCTTCCAGTGTTACAAAAATGATATATTTATATTTTGAATTATGAAGGAGTAGGGTTTAAGTGTTAATTTTTTTTTGGAACTTAGCCTATTTCATAAAAAGAAATTATGGTTAAATGAAAAAATTGTGATTTAATGTTGATTTTTGTTTTTAAATTAGTTTTTTATTATATATGATGATGATCATTATGGTGGTTAACCTAACACCAAACTTTGGTTTGTAGGATCTAAAGAAAATAATTATTTAGTTTGATTTAAGATTTTATTCCTATGCTCGAAAAGATTAGAGAGAAGCCTCACTCAAAGGTTAGTATTGTAACAAAGATTATGAAGCTCATATCTAATGTGGTTGTAAAGTGATTTTCATCCTAGATTTTCTTATTATCACATATATGGGAGATCATTTTCATCCATGGTGTTTTAGGTACTACACAACTACGAGTTTCACTATGGAACTCATGAGAGTTTGTTCTAATCTTGGTTATATTAATTTTCTTCCTTGAGATAGTTAAAACATAGAGATATTTTGATCATCTAGGTGGGGTTGATGAACTCCTTATGGATTTAACACCAAATTTTTTTTATACATTTAAATTATCATTTTATTAAAATTTGTAATTTCTTTTTTTTGCTAAGGCAAGAGAGAATCCTTCTTATTCAATTAAAAAGAGAAATAACTTACAATGACGAACCTTGGCGGTGGTGCACACCAAAAGGACAGGCCCACCCCAATCCCCGGTTGCTAGACGACAAAATGAACCCAAGGACGTGGTCAAAACAAACCAGCACTCCAAAACTCATAGTTGGATCTTAAGCTAAAGATCTAGCAAATGAAAAACATATCGCGCGACTAACATGCTCACCTTTTAACCAACACATCGGACCCGATGCATCCTGTAAACCATAATTTATAATCATATTTGGTCCATTTTGGCATAACCATCTATCTCTTTTAACGGCTGAAATCCACCATTTGTGCGCGATTCTCATGAGGTCATGCAAACATCTCGAAACATAACCATTATATCGGTCCCACCAACATGCACGTTCAATCCTCGCCATTGAATGCCCTCGCTTGATCCAACTGTTTGAGATCATATCACACAAACTAAAAGCTTTGATGGTTAGCATGCGATGAGGGCAGTATTTCCTCCCCACCCAAAGCCACGTATCATATGGTGAGTGGAATCGCTCCCGATTGTGAAAAACCGCTTTTGTCCTAAAGAGCTTGGGATAAACGAGAAACCGCCTAGAGGGTAGTAAAGAAATCACCGGAAACCAAACGTGGGTTTTGCAACTATCGAGAAAGTTTCGATTCCTCCACAAGGGCCAAAGGAAGATGAAGATCTCTCCTTCCAGCCATCCCTCTAAGATTGCTATTTTGTTGTTACCTGGGTTAAGGAGATCAACATAGACCTGCATTCTTAAAAGGACATCACATATGTCATAACATTTCATAATGAATCCAGATCAACGAGACCCCTTTCGTGGGGCTCTGCTTCGAAAATTATGTCTCTTGATTTTTCCTAATGCTCCTGTCAGTTGCTGATAGCCCTAGATGAGCATCCCTCCTTCAACCTATCATCTGTAATCTCTGCCCACCAGCAGCACAAGTCAGTATGCTTGTTTCATACTCCCTCATTTGCAAGCGAGTCCACAACTTTGTTGGCTTCCCTCCGAGCATGCACCAACCTAAGATTTCTTAGCCTTCGTAGGTGCACTTGGATTATTTGGTAGACTTGCAGAAGCCACGAGTGTTATGAGATTTTCTCAGGATTAGCACCAGCATTTATCCTTTTCACTGAGTTGATGACTAGTTCCGAGTCCGCTTCAATGATGACATTATGAATGTTGTGCTTGAGCAGTATTTCCAAGCATGATTCCATCGCCATGAGCTTAGCCATATTGTTGGTTGCTTCTCCTAGATAACTATGGAAGATGATTTGTATGTTTCCTTATTCATCTCTCAAGACCCCTCCATAACCAGCTTCTCCCGAATTCCTTTTTGAAGCCCCGTCTATGTTGAATTTTAAAAAGCCATGAGAAGGGGGTTACCAAGAAGACTTATCTGTTGAGGTCTTCTTGTTAATATACATAGAACCTTGAGGGGAATGAACCTTGAGCTCTAACTTCTCCAAAATTCTCGCCTCTCTTTGACCGATGGGTTTGCGAGTAGCTACACCTCCCATGATATGAACAGTCTCTTTAAGTTGTTTAAGGATTAGCTTTAGGATGCTGCTCACCGGACTCGTTTTCTCCTTGAAAATCCTATTGTTGCGCTCCTTCTAGACATTCCAAATTATGAATCCTCACGTTAGCCTCAAGGAAAAGTTAATTATTTCATTGTCCAAAAAAAATTTCCTTCAATTCTTCAACGTAGTAGCGATATCATTAACATCTCTATCTGTGTGCTCAAATACTTCTCCAACCCAATTCCAAAGTATTGTGGTGAAAGTGCATCTATTTAGTAGATGATTTGTAGTTTCTTCTTGTTGTCTCCATAAATGGCATCTTGAGGGGCCAACAAAGCTTCCTTTTCTTAGGTTATCCCATGTCAGAATCTTGCCTTGTTGAACCAGCCACTTGAACAGTTTTACTTTCATCCAATGAAGATTTTCCCATATTTCTTTCCACGTCTTATCAGTGTTTGGAAGATTTATCCGTGCATCTATTCTTTTGGCTTCCTTAGGGTTGAAGAGACCTGTCTTGTTCTTTCCCCATCTTAGTTGAGCATTCAAGTTTGAGTGCAAGATTTGTCTCTTTTCTAAAAGACTTTGAAGGGTTGTAGCTTGAGTATGCAACATGCCCATTCGAGTATAATCTCGAAGTTTCCAAGTTCTACATTTCTTATCATTCCTTGCTTGGTCCCAATAGTCACTTACCCACCTTAGTCCTTTGTTGATGGTGTTGGTGTGAATGTCTGCTAATTCTTCACTACGGAGATTGTCCTTCTGCTGCCAATTGTCCTCTGAGAACCAAGCCAAGTTCCCATTTCTGATCTCCCAAAAACTATGGTTTTGGACTAAGGCCCTATTCTGGCATGCCCTATTCCAAATATCAGAACCTTTTACCTGTCATGTCATTCTGATTAGATTTTCCTCCTTCCATTCACAAGCATATTTGTGCTTCCACGGTTTTTCCCAAGGGGCCTGAATTTCTTTCAACCATCTCCACCATATTTTGGCACCAAGAACTCTATTTACAATTCCTGGGTCATGAAGACCCAAGCCTCGATGGGACTTAGGTTTGCATACTCTATCCCATGCCACTAGGGCCCATTTCTTCTTTTCTTCACATTTTCCCCACCAAAAGTCTCTCCCAATGTTTCTTATATTGGTCATTACACCAGCGAGTGCTGGAATGGCAGATAGAATATAGATAGGGGTACTTTGTAGGACAACCTTAGTGAGAACTAATCTTCGTGCTAGATTTAGTGATCTATTTGTCCATTTGTTGATCTTAACTTTTAGCTTATTAAGAATAGGGTCCCAAATATCCTTTTGAAGCGGTTTGTGAGTGAGAGGAACTCGGAGGTACTTCACACATAGTGTCTCCCTTTGAAATCCCAAAATTCTAGAAAGATTTCTTTGAATTGAAATATATGTATTGAAAAAGAAAATCTTTGATTTAGTGAGACTTACCTTACTGCTTGATGCCCTAGCAAACTCACTCAGAATCTATTTGAATGCTTTGGATTCCTTAATAGTGGGTGCGCCTTGAAGCATAGTGTCATCAACAAATTGCAGATGTGTCACCGTGTCCCCACCATGAGTGAGTCTGAGACCCTGAATTCTCCCTTCCTCCTTAGCAGCTGTGATAGCTCTTCCTAACCCTTCCATCATTAGAATGAAGAGAAAAGGAGAAACAGGATCTCCTTGCGTGAGACCTCTAGAGGGCTTGAAGGTTTTGGAAGGATCACCATTGAGAAGAATTGAACAGCTCGCTATGGTAACTAGCACCATAACCCATTTAATCCAATTGTGATCAAAGCCATAGGCTTTTAAAATTGCTCTTATGTACGACTAGCTAAGTTTGTCATAAGCCTTTGCTATGTCGAGCTGCATTATCATTCCTGCCTGTTTGTTGGTAATGAGTGAATGAACCGTTTCATGTACTTGAATTATATTATCTAGAATTTGCTTCCTTCCACATATCATGTTTGTTCCTCTCACACTAAGGTTGGGAGGAGAGGTTTGAGACGGTTGGAAATGACTTTGGATAAAATTTTGTAGATCACATTGCATAATGCTATAGGTCGAAATTTTTCTCCAGAGGTGGTGTTCTCCTGTTTGGGGATTAATGTTATGAAAGATTCATTGAGCGCCTTTAAGACTTTCTTAAATCTTCGAGAGTCTTCCACTACCTCCAAGATGTCCTATTTCACTATCCTCCAAAAAGCTTTGAAAAAGTCCACATTAAAGCCATTAGGGCGTGGTGCTCTCCCATTTTTCATCTCTTTCACGGCTTCCTCAATTTCTTCCTCTCAATTTCTGGTATCTATCTTTTGAGGTTTCCTCAACAATTTTATGAAAATATTGGAGTAGGACTTTCACCATCTCTTCATGAGTGTTTCTCTATATACCATGCTAATGTGTAAGTTTCACAATTTTATTGTTGTTTCGATGAGCTATGGTGGCTCTGTGAAAGAATTTGGTGTTTCTCTCCCCTTTTTTAATCCATTGTACTATGGATTTCTGTCTTGAGAGTATTTCCTCTTGAAGGCATATGTTGTCCCACTCGTGCTGGAGTGAATCTGCCATCTCTTTCCTTTCATCTGTGTAGCCTTCTATGATAAGGATCTCGTTTATTTCCTTAAGTTTCTTTTCCACTTCTCCTTTAGCTTTGAAGATGTTACCAAATTCCTTTTTGTTCCACTCTTTGAGTCTGCCTTTAATGTGTTTGAGCTTGTAGTGAAGCAGGAACATCTTTGTACCTTGGAGGTGAAGATCTTCCTTCCACCATTATTCAATATTTGTGAGCAAATCTAAATGTGTGAGCCAAGCATTCTCAAACCTGAAGAGGGTGTTCCTTGGTTTGCCAAAAAGGGAGGCTTCCAATTGGATAGGCCAGTAATCGGAACCCCCAAGAGGTAGTATGAGTGCCATAATGTTGCTTCCCCTCAGAAGAAGTTTCTCTAAAACCATAAATTTGTCCAATTTTGAGGCCACTTTGGTAGGACCTCCTCTTTTGTTATTCCAAGTGAAGATTCCATTACTTGTTTCCATATAACCCAATTTCATATTGGTGATGAAGTTCTGGAAGGCAATTGAGTCTCTCCCAAGTATTCTAGTTCCTGCTTTCTTCTCCACGAGTGATTTTGTTATGTTAAAATCTCCTCCAAGAATCCATGGTAGAGCTCGGTATCTCTTTTTCATATCCTCAAGTGTTGTGAGGAGTCAAAGTTTGTCCTCCATTGGTTGAGGAACATATACATTGGTGATCATGTAACATTGTTTGTCACCCACCAGTTGAAAAATCAAAGAAAGGTGATCTCTCGATGCCTCTGCATCAATCACACCAAATTTTTGTGGATCCGAGAGAGTGAGAATACCACGAGTAGATTTATTTACCTTAACTCAAGGTATTCATATCTATTTACCCATTTTCTATGTTTTTCACGGATTCTCTCCACTGAGCATTTTGTTTCGTGTATGAATACTATGTGAGGTTTTCCCTCTCTAATCCTTTTACCGAGATTGCTCTGTTTTCTTCTACTCCCTAGTCCTCTAATGTTCTAGGTTGTGATTTTCATTGAGGTTGGGTTATAAAGGAGTAACTAGAAAGGTATTTCATCTTTCCTCAATCAATCATGAGCTTACCAGACTCTAGTAGTAATTCTTTCTGTCTTTTTCTTCATCTCCTTTTGCCTCGATTCTTTGTTAGTTTTCTTGTTATTAACCTATTGAGGAAGCCCCTTTTTTTTCTTGGTTGTCATATCCTCTTTTGACTCCTTCAAATGTTTGATGTGCCTTGTTAAGGAATATCTGTTGGACTTTGTTCATGTCCTCCTCATGGATGGAGTTTATTTCCATGTTGTCTCCTTGTTCTAGAAACTTTTCCATCTCTAGGTTCTCCCTTTCTAGGATCTCCTGTAAATCTTGATCCTTTGTACCACTTTCACTTTGAGTCATTTCCTCGTCTTTTTCTACTTCCATGGTACTCAAAGGGTCCATCGTGTATTAATTATGTTCCTGAATGTAGTCCATGTTGGTCTCTTTTTCTTTCCCCCCTGCTATTTGATTCTTTGTACTCTCTTCATCCCCTTCCTCAACTTCTTTTTCTTCTAGGATCTCAAAACTCTTGTAACTTTTTGTTTTATCATTTACACTAGGGTTCTTTTTTGTTTCCTTCCTCATTCTTTTCCATTTTCTCCTACTTTGGTGAAACCTATCTCGTCTTTTCCTTTGTTGGTATTTAGGTTTTCCTCCCTTCGATTGAGAGGACAATATCTCGATAGATGCCCATGTTCATGACATTTGTGACATATGAACGGGATATGTTCATAATCAATTGCCTCAACCCATTCCTCATCATAGACTTCTAGAATGACCTCATTTGGAAGGGTTCCTCATAGGTCCATTTCCACACATATTCGGGCATAGGATGTGTATTTTCCCCTTAGAGTTGCCTCTGAAATTTTTAAGAAATTACCTAATTTATTGCCTATAGCTTTTAAAGACTCCGGCATCGAGTAATCTAAAGGTGAGGAGTATAGTCGAATCCATACCACTAGTGAAGTCGAATCCATACCACTAGTGAAATGAAGGTTTCTCGTTACGGTACAAAGTTCATAGTCCATGGCCTCATATAGAGTCGAGGAGCTCCAAAGAAGTATGGTCCTCCTTCATAGATTTTATCTGTGTCTTCCATGTTCATAAACACTAGAGTGAAAAAACCTTTGGATCCAAGATGAATATTTAACTCCCCCTTTGGTTTCCATTTGTATTTTATCTAGGTGTACAACCCTTTCTCTCATGGCCATATTCCCATAAATTTACATATGATGGCATAGTTAGCCATGTGATCCGTGTGAGCTTGCAACTCTAAATCTTTGTGAATAACCCTAGATTTAGTTGTGGTCTTGAGTTTAGAGGGCGCCATCTTAACTTTGTTCTATGACCCTTGACCTCTATCTCTCTTTTTCTCCAACATAGGCCCCTTGATCTCAACTAACCTCCATTACCTTTACGATTCACCATAATAGTGTATCGAAATCATTCTTTAACCCATGAGCTTTTTCGACAATAAAATATAAACACCCTGAAAATCAATAGAAGTTTTAATTCGTTTTGCAATCTAATCACACAACAATTGAGCATTCACCACAGTCAAACGGGTGGGCTGTCATGCACAGTCGTGCATGCAAATAATTTTCTGTACCAGAATCTGCCTAGAAAACCGAAAATGGACAATTCTAATTAATTGTTTGACCATGCCAACACACCCAGCGCATGTGAAATGAAAAATAAACCATCAAGAATATTAAAATTTCCTTATTTCCAAGAAGAAATAATCTTAAACAAATTTCCTTATTTCCAAGAAGAAATAATCTTAAACTCAATTTCAGTGGATAACTGAATGCATGGATTTGCAGAAATACAGATCTATCATAATCTCTTTTTTTCCATAGTTTTAGTTTTCCAATCTCAAATAAAACTATATATATGAGCACCTTTATCAATTCAATTTGTTCAGTTAAATAAAAATGACAAATTACAATATTGGTCTTTATGATAAACCACAGCAAAAAAATTGGAAACTTTAGCTAAAAGAATATTAGATGTGAATTTTCAGAAAAAATTATCTTCTAAACCTAGGGATCACAGAAGCTGTCTACACTCAGAATGATACCATCTTTTTACTACTTCATATGAATTTACAATAAGAAAATCTCTTCGTGAAACAAATCCACACTACTAATTTCAGACTCTACAAATCCACACTACTAATTTCATGCACAGAGAGAATACAATTGGCTTGTGTCGCTTTGCCTGCACTAGCTTTGCCTGCGTCCAGTTAGATCAAACTTGCATCCTGGCCCTGGAAGTTGATTGATCTGTGAGCAACACTTTAGATTGGAACCTGTTATCTCGGCGGCCTGTTATCTCCATAGACTGTGATCATTGGTATTCTCGGCATTTTCACTTGGCTTGTGCCCAACTATTTTATTTGGAAAATTCTTGATAGGAATCTGATGCTTTCTAATAGATTATATCAGAGAAGAGAATACCATAATTAAAAGAAACTTGTGAAACAATAGATTGGATCTGACTACTTGATAACAACATGGTATGAATAAGTAAAGCTTTTCAAGTAATTCTGAGGGATCATATTAAAAAAATAAAACAGACATTGAAACACTAAATGAGTATCCTTCACTGGTTGAAGTTTTGAGATTCTTCACAGCCGGAATGTTGAGATACTTGTAACATCCTCTTCTTCAGAATCAGAGGATTGTGATTCTGGGGAGTCTATACTATCAGCATATTGGTTATTGCCATTTCCAAAACCAAAATCAATATGGAATCCAGCATCAATATAGAATCTACTAGACCATACACAACAAATACCATGATTATTTGCCGTGAAAATGTTGTGAGTCCTCTCATCATATGCAAATCCTTTATTTTGAGAACCGAGTACCTCCTTTCTGATTTCGGAACAATTTGACGCATTCTTGCTGAGCTTTGCAAGGCATTGTCCTGTCACAATGCTGCTAACATTGATGCTGGAGGAATCACGAGCTCTCTTACAAACAGAAATGATGATATCCTGTGATTTTGTAATGTGAGATCCACGGAAAAAGCTCTGCGAAAATATTCTGTGGTCTTCAAGTCTCACTAAAGTCTCTCCTTCTAAATTACAAACATTAACTGTTCTAGCCGAACAGTCCCAGCAAATGAACTTGGAAACTTTATGTAAGTAATAAGGTTGCAATGTCGTGCGAATATTTGTTTTGCTTATTGTTGGAGACGGTAATTTCCCCTGTGCGCCCAGGAGGCCAGCAGCTAGGTCAACAGTCAACCGCAGTGCCAAAACCACTCAGGGCAAACCTAAACCGCTGGGATCATATCGCACCACCCTTCCACACAAGGCAGTTTCCGTGCAACGAGCTCCGATGCAATTGGGAGCTGACAACTGTCCAGCAAGTGATGCTGGCCTGACATCAGCAAGTCACATCCGTCGGAAGGTAACCTGTTGTCAGCTTACCCCATCCGATATGAGTCCGATCAACTGTGAAGACTGTCCGCCTTTCGATCTCCAGGTAAGGTCTCCGTGGTTTACACTCACCAAAGTACATACGGGCCTGATTAATATTATGACATGTCTTCGGTAAGATATTTAAGTTTTTTACAGGCCGTAACATTTATTTTTATACGGGAGTATGGGTAAGTTTTTTAATATATGTTTAATAAAAACATTGACCCATCTTTATGTTATGAAAAAAAACGCACGGGTATTGCAACAATGTAATCTTACTGTATATGAAAAAAACCCAGAGGGTCCGCAGCACCAGGGGAATGAAGGTGTGCATTAACACACGGTAAAAAGGAACAGGGGTCAGCAGCACCAAAGTATTTTTATGAAAATCGCGCACGGTGATAAGAAGATTGGTCTAGCAGCACCAATGAAAAACTGGGGATTTTAATCCAATGTGTGAAATGTGAAAACACACAGTGAAAATAGAAAACAGGGTCCGCAGCACCTGTAAAAGACCATCGAAGAAGAACCAGGGGAACACACATGAATGTGTGTGAATATTTTTGGCTTGTAATGTAATGTCATTTTTGAATGAAATGCAGCAGAGTAAAAACCATTTTGTCTTGGTGATGTAAAAAGAAAAAGAATGCACAGCAGTGCAGGAGGAGGAGAAGTAAATGAAACCAGTGGATAGTTTTCTTGAAAACCATGTATTGTTTCACAGCAGTGAAAAGGTAAACCTGTAACTCCCTGCAAGTTTTGTTTTCACACAGCAGTGAATGTAAATGAAATATTTACACAGTGGTGTAAAATTTCATAGGAGGCAGAGTAATTTATCTTGTAATGTTTTGGTGAATCCCTCTCAGTAAAAGAGGATGAATATGTCTCTGTAAATTCTCAGGTGAAAACAGAGTTTTGGTTTAATGTTGGTTTTGGTAAATCCCTCACAGCAAAGAGGATGAATGTATATCAGTCATTTTATTTTAATGAATGGAAATCTTTTATGGTGGTGCATTACTCTGTTCAGTGAATTTTTTAAGGGTAAAGATCCTGGAGTAGAGCAAAGGAAACATAGCATTGCCTCTGTGTTTTATATTTTGATGGTTTTGGTATTTTCCCATCCCATTCCATTTCAAAAATACCCAACAGTGGTATCAGAGCTAGTCCAGGCTCTTTGATGGTGACAGAGCAGGCTCATGCTCTTTGAAGAGTCAAAGAAGCTGAAGGAAAGACCCTTGTTGCAGCAGCAGTAAGGCTTCTCTAGCTGTGTGAAGTTTCAGCCAAAGGGATTCAGGTATTCCTCATGTTTTTGAGTTGCTGTTAAAAAAAACAGTCAGTGGTTTTTTAAAAAACACAGTCAGGGATTTTAAAAATAGTTAAGAATGGCAAGGTCAAAGAAGAAAGTGTCCAAATCCCCTAAGATTGTGTCTCCCTTTTCTATTAAAATAGAAGAAAATCTATTTGAAAGCATTCTATCTGAGGCTTCAAAGTTTGATGGGAACTTTGATATATGGGAAATAAAAATGAGGACTTTCTTAAAGTCTCAAGGGATTGAAATTTGGGATTCAGTGATTGATGATAGCAAGATGGATAGAGAAACCAAGGAGTACAATGCAAAAGCAGCAAAGACAATCTTGGATGGGCTGCCTGATTCTGTAAAGAAGAATCTAGGAAAATATTCATCAGCGAAGGATATATGGGACAGACTTCATGACCTTCATGCAAAGGGAGCACTGACCATGACCATGAATCAAGAAGAAAATTATGAACCCATCATAGAAGCTGAAAATGAGAAGGTTGACCTCATCAAGCTTCAAGTGCAAGAAAGGGATGAAGAGCTTGCCAAGCTTAAGAATGAACTTGATGAAAGCAGAAGGAAGCATCATGAAGAAGTCATATCCATGACAAATAAGTTGAATAAAGCAAAGAAGCAAGAAGATGCTTTGTCAAGTCAACTTGAACAAAGGCACAAGAGAGTGAACAAACTTGTAGAAGAGATTGGACAGTACAAGGTAGAGGTATCCTCCCTTAAGTCTGAGCTACAAGAAGCCAAGAAGCAGGCACAAGAAGCTGAAAAGAAAATGGAGAGCAGTCAAGCAGAAATCTCCAAAATGAAGTCAGATATAATCTCTTTTAAAATAACAGCAGCTGAAACTACTCGTAGCAAGGAAGAAACTGAGGAACAGCTTGCAAAGAAGAATACTGAGTGTGAAAGATTGGAAGAAGAGATTGTCCTCCTCGGGAAGAAGGTTGAAGGGATGAACAAGATCATGAAGAGCTCTCAAGATTTGGATGACATGCTCAGCTATCACAGATCTCCATCTGATAAATCAGGACTTGGGTATGTAGGTGAACCCTCAAACAAGGATGAAAATGCTTTAAGCAAAGGAGATGTGAAAAAGCCAGAAAGAAATGGTGATGCTCCTAGTTCCAGCAAAGGCAAGGAGAAAAATGAAGGCTGCAATAGAAGAAATCTTGCTCCAAATAGAAAACCAGCTCCAAGAAGAAATGTAGCTGATGGCAAAAAGGCAAGAGGCAATGATGATCATCAAAGGATCTCAAGGCAGCAAGGCTTCAAAAGTACATCAAGGAAACCTCCATCTCCCAGGTACCGAAGTTCATTTTTTGGTTATTGTTATTCTTGTTCAAACTTTGGTCATATGGCAAAAGATTGTAGAACATTTCATGGAGATAGATGTTGTGGTCCCCGACAGTCTCCAATAAATAATTTTATAAGAAGAAATCATGAATTTTTATTCATGAAAAATGTTGAATGTTTTAAGTGTCATGACATTGGGCATATGGCACGAGACTGTAACTTGACATGGGCTTCTACACAAGCTAGACCCATGCAAAAGAAGAAAGTTACACAAGTATGGAGAAGGAAGGAAAGGCAATCTGAAAATTCCTTGAACTCCCCAGTGGATCTAAATTTGTTTTGAGAAGAGTCTGCCAAAAGAAGACAAGCACAGATTAAAGGGGAGCTTGTAATCTTTTTTTTGTTGTTGAACAGTCTTAACAGACACTCTTTGATGAAGACCTTTTATAAGGGACAAATATGAAGTTAAATCTGCCATAAAAGCAGAGAAGAAAAAGGGGCAGCGCTCAAATGTTAAGTGTAGCAGCGCAATAAAAAAAAGAGTATGCAAAGCATGGAGACCCTCACAGCAGTGGGAAGAAAGAACATAAAACAACAGATTTTGAATTTTTTTTATGGAGCACATGCATTTAAATGCATAGCTATGGAAGGTAGTTTCCTTCTATGCAATGTGAGAGAACATACTCACAGCAGAGTGAGTACAACAGCAGTAAAAAAATGTGATGTTTTTCTTCATATGCAATGCAGCATGCAAAGAAATGCATAAAGAGAAACAGGGACAACAGATTTTTAATGCACATGGGTGAATGATAAAGTGTGGCAGCAGAAAAATGAAAGGAACTGCATAGCAGTGGATTGTTTAAAAAAATGAATGAAGACTAAGGTTGTGTGAAGCAAGGTATAAAAAAAAAGGGCAGCAGCCCGTGTTAATTTTTTTTTTGTTGTGTGGAGAATGCAGCGCAAAACAGCGTGATGATGATTTCTCTCTATGTGCAAGTAATGGAGAGTAAAGAGTTAGTGTATGGGCACACATCAGTATGATGAAACAAAAGGCAGCCACAGTGCAAATTGCAGAGGCAACGCAGCAGCAAATAAAAACCCAAGGATGACAGAGTCTATGGTTATGGGTATGGACAGCAGTGCATAAGAAAAGGCAGCAGCTTGAAGTTTTTGGACAGCAGCAGATGTAAGAAATGTTTACACACAGCAGTGTAAATTTGTAAGGTGGGACAAAGTAATTGTTCCAGAAAAGACAAAGTATTATGTCTTTGAAGAATGCACAGCAATGCAAAGTTTGCAAAGAAATGTAAGTGAAGTGCAGCAACACATCAACAAGTGAAGACACAGCAGTGTTGGGTAGACGCAGCAAAGAAGATGGCACAACAGTGCAGCAGAGAATATGCAGCAGCAGCAGCATAAAAGAACAATGTAATGAGTATGCACAACAGTGCAATGAATGTTTTGTTTTGAAACTGCATCTAAAGCAGTGTTTCGTAGTAATCCCTCCGTGAGAGGAAGTGAAGTTCTTAGTGTATCCCTCTATTAAAGAGGAAGGTGCTTTTCAGCACAGTGTCATGGTAAATCCCTCTGTCACGAGGAAGGTGCTCTTAAGC